>OY804605.1:25369060-25634430 GCA_963680895.1 Fragum sueziense
CGCGTTCAAAATTCTGTTCAGCGATAAAAACCGACATCTAGGCCTCGATTGCATCTCAGAACCACGTGTTTTGCACGAGCTTGTCACTAGCATAGCTAGCCGAAAATAAAGTGTTCGCAAAACACATGCCTAATGTATCTGGGGAGGTTTGATGGCGGGCTCCATACTGCTGGTGTGGGTCTTTCGGGCATCTCCCAGAATTTTTTTGAATATTTAATGTAAATGCTTATGAAATACATACCAAATGCCCGCTTTGAGCCATGAATGACCATGGTCATTCGTGGCTCCTGGTGGGTATTTGTTATGTATTTTAATGGCGATTCAGGTGTTTATTTCAAGGGAAACAAAAAACAAAAATTCATATATTTTCTAAAGAAATTGCGATGTGTACGCAATTGTGTTTTTGCGCACGGGTTGCTATGCCTATGCTTGTCATGGAAAATCATATATGACAAGAGATTTAATTGGTTAGAGTAAACGTATCAGTTTTGGTTTTCCCAGGGTCAAAGAAGGTGTGCCTAAGGTAAATATAAACTGGTGCCTGTCGGATGTTATTGTAAGTTAACACTTGATTTTCATGAGTGTATCGGTGAACTTTAAAGCAGGAAATTCTTAAATTTATCATCTGGTTAAGGGTATAAGTTATAAATATTACAATATTATGTTACGTTTAACTAACCTGTGCAGCTAAACAGGCCTCGATGAACCCTCCACGCGAAGCATTGCAGCCTCCAGCGCGGAACGTAGCTTGAATACCCGCGGAGAAGTTCTTAGTACAAATCATAGATGGGCAAGTGAATTAATTAAAATTCTCGATAAATGACCTGGCAGAGCATCACCAGATATTAGCTGTAGATGCCCTTCCAAGTCATTTATCGTGGTAAATACAAATTGTTAAAACATTGTAAACACTAACCTGTGCAGCTAAACAGGCCCTAATGAACCCTCCACGCGAAGCATTGCAGCCTCCAGCGCGGAACGTAGCTTGAACACCGGCGGAGTAGTCCTTAGAACAAATCATAGGTTGGCGAGTGAATTAATTAATATTATAGGTCTCGATAAATGACCTCGCATAGCATCTCTATCTATTAGTTAGAGATGCCTTGCTACATGTATGTCATTTATCGTGATACAAACAATGGTTACTACAATGTAAACACTAACCTGTGCAGCTAAACAGGCCCCAATGAACCCTCCGCGCGAAGCATTGCAGCCTCCAGCGCGGAATGTAGCCTGAACACCGGCGGAGTAGTCTTTAGCAGTAACCACGCCATGCACAGTAGTCTGAAAAGCACCCGGTATGGCTGAAAATAAAAAAGGGCAATATCAGATTGAAGCTGAAAGGGTCTTGAAACTTTGTTGCATACAATGTTTTTCCGTGCCACTAAAGGCATTGATTGACAAGAAGAAACCGGGTGGATATCGCTAAAATACGTTATTTTATCAGTTCCTTCACAGTGCCGTTAACGTCAAATAACGGTAAATCGAAATGAAAAACTCATGAAAAGGACAAAATAAACAAAATTTTGAAGTGTTACTTTCTGTTGAACATGGAAAACATTAAAGAGTAGATATGATAACATGCTTGTTCATCTGCATGTCTCCTTTTCTCTCAATGGTTTCAAAAGATTTCATTATCAAAAATCAAACCAATACTAGTAGTTGTATTAACAAAAACTAAAATTCAATAACATTTTACCTCAGTCTATTCTTGTTGCCCTAGCAACATCAAAGTGAGGTTGGTCTTTCAGTTTCTCCATTTCTCTCAGAAATCCCGCCAGCCCTTTATCCATGTCATTTGGATTCAGTCTGCTTGGATTGCTGAGCTCCTTGATGAGATAAGCAAGGGCTGTGTCATTAGGCCCATGGAGTATAAAGTATTCTAGTAATCTGAAATGACAGATTGTTCTTAATATTTACCAGAGAACAAAACTTTGGAACTAGCCGTTGAGTAAAAGGGAACTGTTCAGTTTAAATGTATTTTCAGCCATAATTTCTTTATTTGCTCAATACTTTCTTGTATACCAAATTACCAATTCAACTTTTAGCAACATTTTGTTTTGTGATCTAGATGCCATAGTCGAGTCCATGCTTTGTAATTTGAAAAAGGATTTGTAGGCATTGCATCAACCACAAACCTTGCAGCAGCCAAACCAACAGACACTGAAGTTTCACAACTCTGTGTTTGCATAATGACTTGTTCAGCTTTATCCAACATATCTGGTCTACCAGCATACATTGCTACAACAGGAACGATCCTTACCACACAGTCAATTTGGGCATCCGTATCGGAACCTGCAACCAAAAGATTGGTCAGTCTAAGCCCATTAACAGACGGAAAAATCTTTGTCTTGTCCGAATTCAAAGATGTTGCTGACAACAATGTCCAGGGAATGAAATTGAAATTTCTTCATTTTCCATTAGCCTATATTTTCCGATGTCATTATCTTGCGGGTAGTAAAGAAGAGTCAGTGTGTGGCTATGAATAACAATTATGCCATCGCTAAACAAGCCCACTATAATGGTTTAGACAATCCAAAACAAAAGAACGAAAGAGAAACAGATTCCTGACTTGAAAAAAATGGGTAAATGAGGAATAGAAAAAAAAATGAACATCTATTAACATCCCAAATTTCCCAGTAAGTATACAAAGATCATAACATATTTTAAGGAGTACAACCAATTATTTAGATACTAAACGAATCGTGCATCATCTGGCGTCATACATAAAAACAAGAATTAACGAGAGATATTCTCGTCAATTTCCGTTGCTACGGATGCACCCGAAGATGCACGAAGTGTTTTGTAGTTGTAATAATGGGTTGTAATCCTTAAAGGGCGACGGTAACAGATGGTCTAATTGCAAAAAATGATTTTTTTTGAAAAAATATGCAAAACTTTTGTGTTGACAACCTCGGGATGGTTAATAATATGCGATTCAGACAGAGAATGAGCCGAAATTACAAGACAGATAGCTGAATTTATGGAGAATCCAAACCTAAATTCAACCCCATCACTGATGGGGTTAGAATTATTTTGAAATTGTTGCACATGCGCATACAGCGCGGACCATGATTCAAACGAGATTCATACTTGAATTTCAATATGACGTCATCGTGTATGTTGTGACGTCATTTAAGAAAGTCGCATGTCCTACTGTTTTGACCTACTTTCGATATCGCTTCATGAATTTGGTATCAAATTGCGAAAAAATGAGTCGTTGCTTCAATAGTTTGTCGTAATCATTTAATCAGGTCATATAAAGCTTAAAAAGTGTACATTTCGTTTGTATTTGACAATTTTTGGGTCCAAATCTGGGAAATAGTAGCTTTCATCAATTCAAGCAAACATTTCTCTCCTGAAATCATAAACAGCAAAATATTTCAATACTGTTATCCTATAACCTTTTAAAGCTTTTTTATACCATGAATTTTTTTATTGGAGGGGGTGTTTAAATAGTTAAAGGTCATTAGGCTATATATCACCTGTTTCCTTGTTTCCAGCTTCCACATTCTTGAGAAATTCTTTGATACTGAAGTGCCTCCATGCAGCCTTAATTGGAAGTTCTTTCTTCTTTACATCTACAATGAACAAAAAGAACTTTTGTCTCACTGAGGTAACTCTTGTTATGTAAAATGATAAAATTGAAATCCAAACATGAAATTATATATGCGAACCGTTACGGCAAAAGGGACCTTATGGAAAAAGTGAAAAGCGTCGACCCTCGTCAGTCTGCGCGGTCGAAACTTTTCACATTTAAGGATTTTTCAGCATCTAAAACGTTTTCTCTATCTTAGAATATTTTAATTTTCGAATACGACATCTGGTTGACCTGTGCTGGATCTGGTCCGTTTCTAGAAATTTGATTTTATGGATTTCGCATAAGGTCCCTTTTAACACGGCGGGTGACTTTTGGGAAGCGTTCACACAAAACAAATCGCCCGCTTCTAGGTTTGTCTTGCTAAATATCTCAGCTTATACGTTACGGATTTTGACGAGATAAAGTGCACCGTACGCGCATTTGGGAGGGCCATTCCCGTTTGTAACTCACTCTGCTCCGAATCCCGTGGTTCCTTTAAACATTCAGGCGAAAGTTTTGTTCGGTGCACGTGAACGCTTCCCACTTTCGTTTTGCACTTAAAAATACTTTGGCTCGAATGTTTGAAGAAACCACTGGATTTAGAGCAGAGTGAGTTAGAGCCGGGAATAGCCCTCTCAAATGCGCGTTCCGTGCACTTTATCTCATCAAAATCAATAGAGTATAAGCTGAGAAATTAAACAAAACATATCTTGAAGCGGGCGATTTTTTCGTGTGGACGCTTTCCAAAAGTCATGTGGGTTACCCACCGTGTTAACGCAGCTTGTCGCATATTTATAGACGCATGCTATAGTTATGGGATTAAGAGGGGCATGACTCTGCTTTTTCGATAAAAACCTTGTTACCACAGCTTAATACAATCTGCAGTTACAATGTTTTTTTGTTGAAAGGCGAAGATATTTAAAGAAATGAAATGAAAAATGTGGGTAGGCCTATATCTGTTTAAAAAACAATACCGACTTTTTTTATTTTGCTTGACAGAAAAGATATACCCCATGTTTAATCTGTCTGTATGTTCAACAAACTAGCATGGTCCCTTTCCACTGGTGGTGAATTCGGCCAAAGCGTGGGACGTTTTTTCGCGATCATAGTATTCCGTCGGTGTTGTTATAGATTTTAAAACAACACAGTCGGTTTGTCAATACATATCGGTAAACCAGGTGTATAGTTTTAGAACAAATTCATTGTTATTAGAAAAACTATCCAATCAGATCTTTAAACTCACATTGAAACGCAAAACATCTGTACCTTGTTGTAGCGAAAAACGTCCCTCGCTTTGGCCGAGTTCACCATCAGTGCTTTCGGTCAATAAAATTGGTTTTAGGTCCAACTTAAAAAGAAACAACTATAAATACAATATCAGCAATATATTTCGTGATAAAGATACTTGCAGGTAAAATCTTAACTTGAACTCATTTTTTTAACGAAAAGAGACAATGATGGCTAAAAGTAGTCCACCCCTAATGCGATTCACGCAACGTCGAAATTTATCGAGCGACGTCGTCAACATTCGGTGGTGGATCGTTCCACCGGCGAATGTTAACGACGTCGGCCGAAAAATTCGGACGTCGTGTGAATTTCATTAGGGTAGACTGCCTTAAACAAACCTGATTTATCTTTATATGCCGTGTTCGCATCACTGTCATAAATCGTCCCTGGACCAAAACAGTCATAGGTAGCTCTCTTCAGGTGTTCTGTGTCTAAACCTTGAATGACAAAATTATCATACGGTAAAATTAGGCTATAGGCTGGTCCAATTCAAAGGTGGGACAGACGACAATTTCAAGTAAATAAAATTTATTTTCGTTCTTTCCGAGTAGAGAGCACTGTCTTTTTAGGGCAGCTAAAACAAGTCATTGGTCATTGGGTAGGTATGGATCTATATGACTCGTTACGATGAGAAATAGCGGCAATTTCCACCGCTAACTATTTACGACGTCACCTGAAATATCCGACGTCGAATGAAACTCATCAGGGGTCAAAAGAATGTACTGGTTTGCTTGTCTACACCTAACACAGTCATAGTTCTGTCTGGAACTTTACTGTAAGTAAAGTCAACTTTCAAAGTGATTACATGTAATGATAATTCCATAAAAAGGTTGGAGCTCACCTCGACTTTCAACAATTGACTTCAGAATGACAAACGACTGATCCCCGTAGCAAGTCTGACTGCCTGTGTGTAGGGTGTAGGAGTTTTACAGTTACAAAGTAATAAAGCTGACGTTGATATCCTTAACTCTTTCCCAAACAAGTGACCTGGTTTTGACGTCCCTGATAGAAAAGGCTTGGGAAACATTGAAACAAAAGAAGAACCTGCTGATAACCAGCAGTTTCTCCCTTTGTCTCAATATTTTCTATGTCATATTTCACAAACAAGGTAATATATCAGATCCTAACAACTATAGAGGCATTACCTTGAATAGTTGCCTTGGTAAGCTATTCTGTCATGTTTTGAATAGCAGACTTATAAACCATTTGGAAAACAGGCATGTTTTTAACAGGGCACAGGCTGGATTTCGAAAGAATTTCCGAACATCTGACCAGATATTTATTCTAAAAACAATTGTAGATAAATATACTCAAACTAGCGGAAGAAACGATAAATTGTTTGCCGGCTTTATTGATCTTAAAAAAGCTTTCGACGCCGTTTGGCATGACGGCTGGCTATTGAAACTACAACAATCGGGTAAAATACAACAGGTTATAAGATCAATGTATCAATTTTCAGTATCAAGGGTTAGATGTAACTAGAAGACCTGAAGGTCTTGAGTCGCTCCACAGGCCTGAATTTCATGTAATATTTAATCCAGGTTTTGATTAGATTGTTCAATGCTTGTGTTTCATAGAGCAAAAAGAAAGCTACAAAACTAGATTGTTCAAAATGTGTGGTTCTTGAAGCAAAGAAAGTAAAACTATATGTTTCCCATTTGAGAAAGAGTAAAAAGAAATGGGAGAGTATTCCAGCCTAGGATGATACTAGCAATTAAAATTTTCCTTCCTCCAAACAGATCTAAATTAACAGACCATTAATTACTCCAAAATATTTCATATTTCTAAAAATAGATTTTGAGCTAAAAATAGATTCAGGGAAAACCCTTTCCCAAAATTAATGCAAATAACTAATCAAACCTGAATTTCTTGTAATATCAAGTCCAAGTTTTGACTAGATTTTTCAGTCCTTGTTGCTCTTAAAGCAATTACAAAGTAACTAGAAAGCTGAAAATACATTCATATAAGATCTATTGGTTACCAAGCTTTGTCTTTATTAGAGTGATTTTGGCTGTTAGAGTGAAAACAAAGCCACAATTAGCAATTTTGTCAAATTGAAAGGCATATAACTGCGAAGCTTATATCCCTATCTAGCGAAGAATTACACTAAAGCAAGATCTTAACTTCACCTACAACTTGTTTAAGTTTTGACCTGATTGCTCAATATTTGTGGATGTAAAGAGTGTAAAATCAAAGTCGAAAACAGCAATTTGGTCAAATTCAAGGGCAAATAAATCATGATTTAAGATTCTTATGAAGCTGAAAATTACTTCCATGCAAGATCTTATAGCCAGTAAGATAATGTGAAAGTTTCGTGTTAATTGGTGGATATTTATGGTTGCTTGAGTAAAAATAAGGTCAAAAATGGTAATTTTGCCAATTTCAAGGGCACATAACTCAAGACGTAATATTCAGATCAAGCTGAAAATTGCACCCAGGCAAAATCTTATCAGCACCAACATTCTGACTAAGTTTTGTCTTGATTAATCAATATTTGTAGTAGCTAGAGTGAAAACAAAGTCAAAATAGCCATTTTTTAATTCAAGGGCAGATAACTCAAGACTTTCTGGTTCAATCAGAATTAATTGAAGGAATCTGAGAGAGGACTACCTAAGGATCATTCCTGTGAAGTTTGATTGAAATCCATCCAGTAGTTTCTGAGGAGAAGATTTTTAAAGAAAAAGTTGACGACCGGACGGACGGACGCACGGACGGACGCACGCACGACGGACACAGCGCCATGACAATAGCCCGCTGGCCTGAAGGCCAGTGGAGCTAAAAACCTTTTAACAGATCCTATAAATATTACACAAGGAGTACACCAGGGGAATGTTTTAAGTCCCTTGCTATTTAATCTTTTTATTAACGATATTGGGGATAATTTGTGTGATAATGATGCGCCTGTTTTAGATAACTATAAAGTGAGCCATCTTTTAAATGCAGATGATTTAGTTTTACTAGCAAGGTCTGAAACAAGTCTTCAAAATAACATTGACAGTGTTCAAAAGTTTTGTACTCGATGGGGTTTAGTTATCAATACAGACAAATCGAAAGTTATGATATTCTCAAAGACAGGGAGAATCTCGAGAAACCCTTATCCCTTTCAAATCGATGGACAAAAGCTTGATTTTGTTAATGAATACAAATATCTTGGCATAATTTTTTCAAGCAATGGGAAACTATCAATTGCTGAAAAACATTTAAGTTTAAGTGCTAACAAGGCATTGTTTTCTATCAAAAAAGGTATTTTGATAAGAATATAGATCCTTCAGTGATGTTACATCTTTTTGATGTGCCCGTAAAACCTATTGCATTATATGGTAGCGAAATTTGGGCGCCTTACAAAGCATGTTACAGTGACAAACCATTAGAAGAATTGTTTGAATCATCGCTTAAAAGTAATTCCGAGTTTTCAAAGATCCATATTAAGTTTTGTAATATGTTCTCGGAGTTCATTCTAAAGCTTCAAATTTAGCGATTCTTAGAGAACTAGGACAATTTCCTATCTTGTTAACTGCTTTAACAAATTGTGTAAATTATTGGATACATATTATCAATTCTGACAATGAATCCATTTTTTCAAAAGCCTACACAGAACAATTAAATGCTTCAGGCGTAAAAGCTCGTTGGGTGAAATTTGTAAGAAATATTTTAGATGACCTAGGGTTTTCTCATGTTTGGAAAAACCAGGGAACATTTAATCGCCTGTCTTTAATTCATTCAATAAAATCTAAAATTAAAGAAAGATTTGTTACTTTCTGGGGGAATCGCATTTCATCTCATGACAAGATGAACAAATTAGAAACATACAGCTTACTGAAGGAGAATTTCGAAATTGAATATTACATTAAGAACATATTAGATAAAAATATCAGAAAGTCAATTTGTTCTCTAAGAGTTAGTGCACATAGATTACGCATAGAACGTGGAAGATATTTAGGCGAAAAAAGAGAAGAAAGAATATGTACCTCGTGCAACTTAAGGACAGATCCTCCATTTATTTCCCACGGTAAGAATTTTTTTATTTTTTCTGTACTGATATTTAAATATATGACAAGTAAAACAATGACTAAAAAACTATAGGTCACCAAGCGAATTAAAAAGTTATTGAATTTCAAGGGAGACTACTCTTGTCTAAAATTGCAAAAATGAGGTGTCACTTAAATACCCACAAAAAAGGTGTTCGAAATGACTAGGATTACATAAATAAGTCTTTATTGTGTTCAATATGTATTATTCTGTCTAAATAAGTATCAATTTGGGAAAATTTAGTGATGATTTTGAATTTTTTTGTAAAACATTCTTTCAAAAGTAGCTGAAATTGCTCTTTTGTCGCAACGTTTCTGATAATAAAAAATATTCCAGCGGTAAGAATTTTTTCTTTTTTGGTATATACATAGCGCTTGGTCATACCTACAAAAACAAAACAAGAAAAATATATCAAACCAAGCGTTTTTCTTAGTTATAAGTAAAATTTGGTTTACTTTTTACAGCTCTGTCCGAAATTGTTTCACTACTTTTATCCATTTTCTTCCTTATTACCAGCTTTAGATAATAAAACGTGTCATCTTTTGTGTCCATCTGAAGCGGACTATCTCATAAAGACACCACGTTGCTTTTGTTGCTCCGTTTCCTATCGCTAACGCAACATTTTGAACACGTAACAGAAAGCGAAATGTACCATCCGAGTACTATTACACTTTAATTGACCAAACAGAGAAAATTGAAATAACCGAAAAGGGTCTTGTCATTTATCAACCAAACATTAGATAAATGTAAGAAATACATTTGATGAAAAGGCCAATTACTGAAACAGCTTTATTTCGTAATTTAGGATATGCGCAGTAAGTTGCGCAGTAACAACTGGAGGATCTGTCCTTAATTGATAATGAAGTACATTTTTAATGTCTTGTAAAAAATATGAATCCAGAAGAACCTTATTATTTTATGTAATCAACAACAGTAGATCTAATATAAAATATGATGCCAAAATGAACCCAGTCGATGCCTTTATAAGAATAATGACATGTAAAGATAAAAAGGTTTTATCGGCTGTAGGAAGCTTCATTAACGAATGTAATATTATATAATTCCATGATATTTATATATGCTCAATTGCACTCCAAACCATATGTTCCAACATGTCATTCATCGATTGATAAATTATATTATGCATGTGTTTGTGTGTTTGTGTGTGGATTCTGTATGTCTTTGTGTGTGTTATAATTTGTCTGTTTATGTGTTTTGTTTTCAATTTTTCTGTAAATGCCTATAACCCAAAATGGGTATATTTGAGCAATTAAAATATATTCTATTCTATTCTATTCTATTTCACACAACTTCTACCTTCCATTTTGTCATTTGTGGCAGCTCTTGAAGTGGATCGCCCTTAAATTTTGTCGTTTGGGAAAGGGTTAATAGACAAAGATTTGGAAAGCGTCAGAATAAGGAAGAAAATGCTGACATCAAGCATTTTCTACTTTTCCCTCTTTGTTTTCTATCCAAATGTATAAAATTTTTCGCCTTTTTGTTAGATCTATATCTATTTCATTAGCGTCATAATGTATGCGTTGACCAACCTACAATTGGGTCTGGATTAAACAGAACGATGCTTTTCAACAAAACCCTCGTAACTGCAGCTTATTTTAAGCTGCAGTTACGAGGGTTTTCGTTGAAAAGAGACGAGAATCTGCTTTACCTTGACTTTCAACAAGTGATTTCAGTATGACAAATGACTGATCCCCGTAGCAAGTCTGACTGCCCGTGGGTAGGGTGTAGAAGGGGTTTACTGAAGGGTCCCTAAATGTCACATCCTCCACTCCCGATAACAAATTGTCAAGCTTCTGTTTGTTGTAGTTCCAGTGAATTGGCTGACCTGAAATCAAACAAACACCCAAACAAATTAATTAAAGGGGTCCATGCTAGGTTGCCGGGCATGGAAACGTGTAAAAATATATTCAAGAAACATCGTATGGAATTGTCAACCTGCATAGCTATATTATTTCTGTCCAAGGAAATTTCGGACTATAAAGTTCATTTGGTCCTTCTAAATCAAGTCTGTATATAGATCTTATTACCCTACCCACACTTCATAGGCTATTCATGGTAAGATTTATGGGAAACTGGACCTTGATGGATAGTGAAAAAAGTGGTTTCAGTGCTAACATTTCTTTCTTTTTGGCCCTATAGATAATGCAATGCACCACATAATAATACAAACCCTGACTGTCCAAATGTTGCTCTTATCCCTGAAGAACCTAACACGTGCCCCTTTTATACTCGTCGCTTCTGAACCGTCGTTTTAAGCTGCAGTTACGATGTTATTGTTAAAAATCGACGTTATGCACTACTAACAAATGCATGTTCAACGGGTGGATTATTTCAGATCAAACAGATAAACGTAAACTATCACTGTTTTTTAACAAAAACCCTTGTTTAAAGGGCGACGGTAACAGATGGTCTAATTGCAAAAAATGAAAATTTTTGAAAAAATATGCAAAACTTTTGTGTTGACCACCTCGGGATGGTTAATAATATGCGATTCAGACACAGAATGAGCCGAAATTACAGGACAGATAGCTGAATTTAGGGAGAATCCAAACCTAAATTCAACCCCGTCTCAGATGGGGTTAGAATTATTTTTGAATTGTTGCGCATGCGCATACAGCGCGGACCATGACTCAAACGAGATTCATACTTGAATTTCAATATGACGTCATCATGTTTGTTGTGACGTCATTTAAGAAAGTCGCATGTCCTACTGTTTTGACCTACTTTCGACGTCGCTTCATGAATTTGGTATCAAACTGCGAAAAAATGAGTCGTTGCTTCAATGGTTTGTCGTAATCATTTAATCAGGTCATATAAAGCTTAAAAAGTGTACATTTCGTTTGTAATTGACAATTTTTGGGTCCAAATCTGGGAAATAGTAGCTGCAGTTATGAGGTTTACGAATATTAGGTTATACTTATACTTGGCACGGTGCTGTACCAAAAAGTAGAAACTTTCATAAAATATGTAACAATTGTTCAAGGGTATCACTTCTAAGATGTGCACACATTTATACATGTGCATGTAGAACATATTTTAAAACTTGTTTTGTTGAAAATCGGTCAACGACAGCTTCTTTTTTTGGGTTCAGTATATGATTCAATACATGTACTTTACAGTACTAAATGCATTATTTTTGTTAATTCTCTCTGACTGAATCATATTAAACTTTTTCCCAAACTGCAAAAAGTAGGTTGTTCCAATTTAAAAGCTCATGCAGCTGCAAACCACAATAAAGATGTTTAAATTTTGTAGGCCTATGTGAAAGCACATGCGATATTGAGGCAAAAGGAGAAAATGCTGATTCTCTACATGTTTTCCCAATCCATTTATACTAGTCTAAGAACATCTATATGTTCAACCAAACCAGGTCTTAAGCGTTTAAAAGGGTCAAAGCAAACAAAAGCTCAACAATTTAAAATGGTCTGGTTGTCAATGAGCCTTATGTAAACATGAGGGGTAGATGCAGAAATGTTGCAAGTACAACCCAAAGTATAATGCACATACAGCATATTTATTTTAATCTGGCATTAGCTCTCACAAGTTATTGCAAGGCAATAAATGTCAGGGTTGCTATTGCTAAATGTTAAACACTTGTTCACCTAGTTGAAATCCCTTTCAAGAATCATGGCATAAGCCTAGATATAGATTCTAGATGTAGATATACTGCAAACTAGAAGGAAATTAAGGTATTCTTTCCGAAGGTCAAACAATGGACTGTGTCTTTTTAAAAGGAAAGAGGGTACTGCAGACGACAAAAATCAGAGACATGTAATTTGTATTTGTTTATTAATTGTTGATCTATGTCTCTGCCAAAATGCAAATCTAGATTTATACAAAGATTCAAAGATTGCCCATAGCTCAGGAAATATTGGGGCAAAACAAGAACATGCTGGTTATCAACATTTGAAAACATAGTGAAAGAGGAGATATCTAGATCTTAATAGACTTATTCTACATGTACTACATGATGTAGGGATACCATGCACTAGGCTTCATCTGTTCCTGCTTGCGTAGTCGTTACTTCTACTTCTACCAGGTACTGGCCAAACTCAGCACGTTGAGTATAACTGTCAGGGGGTGCGCAAAATGAAAAAAGGAAATCAAAAGTGGGAAGTATGTACAGTGAGGGTTAAAAGTAAAAACAGGAAGAGGAAATTAGTTAAAGTGTTTGGCAAGCCTGGCTTTGAAAGTCAGAGCTGTGCCTGCTGTTGCTACATCAGGGGGTAGGCTGTTCCACTCTTTGATTGTTCTGGGGAAGAATGATTGTTGTCTGTATGTTGTCGACGAGAACAGTAGCTTGTAGGAATGTGGTGGTTGGTGTCTAGATTGGCGAGGGTTTGGTTGGAGTCGATGTTCATGACTTACTGCTACTTGTTGGTTTGCTATCTTGTAGAAAAGTGTAAGGCGGCTGTCTCTTCTTCGATCTTGTAGGGTTGGCCAGTTCAAGTCTGTTAGCATGTCGTTCACACTCGATCTATTTCGGTAGTTGTTTTTTACGAATCGGGCACCTCTTCTCTGTATCTTTTCAATTTTATCTATATCGCTTTTTTCATATGGATCCCAAACTGATGACGAGTATTCTACTATGGGTCGTACTAGAGACATGTAGGCGACTTCTTTGACGGTTGTAGAGGAGATATACAGATTTCTTCTGGCAAAACTCAGGCTTCTGTTGGCTTTGTTTGTGATGGTGTTTATATGTTCACCCCAGTCTAGACGTTTGTTTATGGCGAGTCCTAGGTACTTTGCAGATTCAACATGTTGGAGAGTGTGGTTGTGGAGGATGTAGTCATGTACCTTGATTGTTTTCTTCCTAGATATAGACAGCACTTGACACTTGTCCGGATGGAATGCCATTTTCCATGTCTCTTCCCATGATGCTAGTTTATCGAGATCTTGCTGGAGGATGTTTCTATCATTGTCGTTGGATACTGTTAGATATACAATAGTGTCGTCTGCGAAAAGTCGTACGGTGGATTGTAGAGAGTGAGGTATGTCATTTATGTAGTATAGGAAGAGACTTGGACCTAGGACTGAGCCTTGAGGTACGCCGGATTTGACTGGTACGTGGTCTGAGTGTTCCCCTTCTAGTACAACAGACTGTGTTCTATCTCTCAGGAAGGCACTGATCCAACGATTTGTTTTCCCTCTGATGCCGTAGTGGTCAAGTTTATGAAGCAGTAGACTATGAGAAACTTTATCAAAGGCTTTTGAGAAGTCCATTATTAGTACGTCTGTTTGTTTTCCATTTTCCATGTTTCGGGTGATGCCATCTGTGAATTCTAGTAGTTGTGTCTCGCATGATCTGCCCTTTCTAAATCCGTGTTGGAGTGGGTATAGGATGTTGTTGAATTCTCCATGCTTCATGATGTGGGTTGTTACGCAGTGTTCTATGAGTTTACAGCATAATGCAGGTGAGTGAAATGGGGCGGTAGTTCTCTGGGTTGTATCTGCTGCCTTTCTTGAAGATAGGTGCAACGTTAGATCAAGAAAATTCTTACATTTATAGTTAAAATATAATAGGGTCTAGATCTAGACCTACATTGTCATTTTGAATTTCTTTTGAATTCCAACTGATTAGAAAGTATATCTAGAGCTGTGTGTGTAGTCTATTCTAATCTGCAAATTGATTGAAAACATCAAAGTGAAAGTAGAGCTCATACCTGCGGCATCCGCGACCAGAGCGCCGACTATGGCGGCTATCCGCCTCTCTTTCTCCTCGGGGATCATACCCCGGGCTTAGCTTCTCGTCTATGAACACGTCGTCTCTCCGCCTCGACGGTGAAACTTGTTATGAGATTACAGTGTCAAAATATAACAACATGTCCTACTTTCTATCTGCTTTCGTAACCATTCGGTGGATTCCGTGAGTGCTGATGGTGTGCCCGAAACTATCCGAAGGGTTCCGGTTATACGTCTCGGGTGTTATCGGCGGTCATATGCAACATCACGGAATCGACCGAGTGGTTACGGACGATATCTTCCCAAACGATAAAAAATTATACAGCCCTGCGTTCAGTAAGACAAAACGTTAGCTCACAGAGCTACCGATTTGTAACCGTTTTCTACTGAACGACCTGTTTACTTTTAACGTTAACACCATTTAGCTCACAGATTTGAAGGTGGTGTGCCAAAGTTAACAAAAATGGCGGCTAGTTTGGTTCCCTACTTTCCATACTGCGAAAAAAAGGAGGGAACCCAGACTATGGGGGCGGCCATATTTATTCAGTTAACGTTAGCAGAGCGTTCAGTAAGACTATTTTGTGAAAAATCCGTTAGGAAAATCCGATTTGTCTTACTGAACGCAGGGCTGGTCGAAATTCAAAGCCGCTGCAGACGACAAAATTAACGTTGCAAATTGAGTTAAAAAGTAGATCTACGTGTTGTAGTGTAAAAAATATTAGAGGAAAAAGGGAAAAAGTGCTTTCATCGGCATCTTCTTCTAAGTTAGCGAATTCTATGTCTTTGAACACAAGATAACCAGAAGGAAAATCGATAAAATCCCAGTCTATATTTAAAGTTCACTCTTCACGTTGGAGGTTCCAGCTGTCAACAAAAATGAGACGTGGTAGAACGAAATTTTGGGATATTTTAACAGGAATTTTGTTATCCGTTTGGTTTCTGTCATCATATTTGACAAACGTCGTAGGAAAAAAGGACCACCCGAAAGCGCTGTATGACAAATCGGATTGTGTTATTATTTTGGACAAGTCGAATTTCTACAAAAATTTGATCGGTTCGGACTCGGTATGGGTCGTAGAGTTTTACAACAGCTGGTGTGGACACTGTCAGAGGTTTGCTGGATCCTGGAAAAAGTTTGCTAGAGAACATGCAGGTACGACCTTAACCTAGATCTACAATTGCTTTAAATAACCCTTAACGACAAAATTTTAAGCGCAGAGGTTCAGTGGTAACACTCTGGACTTGTAACACAGTGGTCGCTGGTTCAATCCCTGGCCTCTCAAGTCTTTCGAATGAGAATGTTTAAAAATCGATTTCACATCTCCATGTGATCTAAGCTTTAGAGTGGGACGTAAAACTCCAAAAGCTGTCTAGGAGACTAGGATGACGAAATAGACATTGGCGAAAAGATTATTTATGGACAATTTAGTTCAGAAAATATTGAGGCATAAGGAGAAAATGCTGGTCATCAGCATTTTCTCCTTTTGTCTCAATGTTTTCCCAACCCGAGTTCGGACTTGGTATGGGTGGTAGAGTTTTACAACAGCTGATGCGGACACTGTCAGAGGTTTGCTGGTTCTTGGAAGAAGTTTGCTAGAGAACACGCAGGTACGATCTTAACCTACAATTGCTTTAACCCTTTCCAAAGTGGACAACAAAATTTTTAGGGCTAAGGTAATGCACTGGACTTGTAGCGCAAGGGTCACTGGTTCAATCCCCCGTTTCTACAGTGTTTCGGATGAGACTTTAAATCAGGGCTGCGTTCAGTAAGACAAAACGTTGGCAGTTTCATTGACATTCGGAATACTTGGTGAATTCTGTCAATTTTGTGTGAAAGAAGTTGCTACTGTTGCTAACATTATCTAACGTTTTGTCCTACTGAACGTAGGGCAGGTCCAGTCTGTATATGACCAAAGCTGTTGAGTGGGATGTTCAAATCCATTCTATCAATCTTTTCAAAAGCTGTCTAAGATGACCAATTAGACATTGAAGAAAAGATCATTAATTTTGCGAACACTTTAGTTCAGAAAATATTGAGGCAAAAGGAGAAAATGGTGTCAACAGCATTTTCTTCTGTTGTCTTAATGTTTTCCCAACCCAAGTTCAAAGTCAAAATCTGGTCTTCTTTGGGAAAAGTTTAAAAGAAATCTGTAGATTAATTTATGTTCTCTTGTGGTTTATTTGACCATTGTTAAAGGGCGAAATGATGATGACCCAAGTCAGTGTGATTTAGTCATTGCAGGGGTCTCGCTTGCCAAAATTTGGGGCCGTTATTGGGCCCCATTCCCAATGGCAAAAACTATCTTTTTTTTCCAATTCTCTGGTGAAAATTCCCAATGAGGACCAAGAATGCCCCATGTTAAGACCTCATCTTCATTTACACACATTTTGAAGAAAGTTTTAGAGTAGATTCTTAAACAAGAGTATACATGTACAAATGCATTTTACACCACTACAGTCTAATTTACAGCTGAAACTGAGTGACAGTATGAATACAAACTTGTTTAAGTTTTTCCCAATTTAGGTAAAAATTTCGCTATTTTTCCCAATTTCACTGGCCCCTGACCCCAAACAAAAATTGGTAGCAAGACTCCTGCATTGTGAACACAGCTCAAAATCATGATGTAACAGCATTTTTTTCTCCTTCGTTGGACGGGAAAAGGACCCGTTCTCAATGACAAGAAGGGTATTTTTTCCCAAAATCAGTTTGTCACTCCTCTTCACATATCTTTGAAAAAAAAGAGCCCTGAAATTAATCTGTTGGTGTAGATCTATTTCATATATTTGTTTTGCAAATGAAAATTATGAATTACAAAAGGTTAATAGAATGAAAGATCTATAGATCAATTATTTCTGACTTACTCATATATTGTGTATACTATAATCTTACAATAGAAAATTAGCTAGCTCTACCTTGTTAAAGGGACATTTCATTCCAATTCCAATTTTTTATTAAAGTATGTCTTGATGCCAAGATTGGTTATTCTAATGAGTATGAATACTATTAGTTTTTTGAAGTTGTTGCCAATAAGCGAGAAACACACATTTAAAGTTGAGACATAATCGATAAATTGCATATGAATCCGAACTGTTGTCCACAACAATTTGTTCAATTTTAACACAAAAATATAAATTTTTCGTAAACGGCGCAATATTTTGGCTCGAAATTTTTAGAATTTTCATAAGGAAATATGCTCTTTCAGATAAAAATAAAAGTAAAATTTATGACAAAAAATTCTGAAATGTCACTTTAACCAATTTTCTTGTCTGGCAAAGGGTGAAATCAAGTTTCTGAATAGATAATGATTTTATCCAATTAACGTTGTCATAATTTCAGAGTGAGACAAACAATATTATTTCTGAAGCTGTTGTTATAAAATCTTGTAACTACAGCTTGATTCCAGCTTGATTCAAGTTATAAGATGTTAAAACAGCAAAGTCAACAACAACATGGCCCCGTTTTACTAACGAACGTAGGATTATTTTTTGCGTAATTACTTGTAACAACAAACCTGATTGGCCTAATCCGGTTTTTCGTGCAATCAGATGCCTTGTTACACAGTTTACACAAAAATATTATCGTAAGTTCGTTAGTAAAACGGGGCCCAGGTGGATTGAGTCATTCCTGGTCGGGAGAAAGCAGCAAGTGGTCCTAGAAGGAAGCCGCTCAAGCCAAGCAGACATACTTTCAGGCGTTCCTCAAGGCACAGTGCTCGGCCCACTTCTGTTTCTCCTGTACATCAACGACATGCCGGAATGGACAAAACACTCAGACACCAGACTATTTGCCGATGACAGCCTACTATACAGGCCAATCACAAGTCCAGGAGATACTGCACTACTGCAGGAGAAACTTACTGCCCTCGAGAACTGGGAGAAGACATGGCAGATAAGCTTCCACCCTGTCAAATGCACAGTAATCAACATCCCACCAAAACGCAAGAAGGTCATCATATCAACGTACAAGCTCCATGGACATGTATTAGACACGGCAGACTCAAGCAAGTACTTTGGTGTCACCATCTCCAATAACATGACCTGGGACAACCATATTCAAAGCGTTGCAGGCAAGGTGCACAGGACAGTCGGCTTCCTCAGACATAACTTTAGAGACTGCACTATTCCAGCCAAGAAGGCTACCTACACTACACTAGTACAACCAGCCATGGAATATGCATGTACAGTCTAGGACCCTACCAGCAAAAGTCACACCAACTCGTTAGAACAAGTGCAACGAAGGGCAGCCCGTTGCGTCTTCAACAACTACACGGACTGCACCCCTGGATGTGTTACTAAAATGGTTCAGGACCTACAATGGGAGAGTTTAGTCGAACGACACAAGAACATTCGCCTCACTATGATGTACCGAGTTGCCCATGGCCTAGTAGATATCGACCGAAATACCTACCTCCAAGCTAGTGACAGCCGCAATTGAGGCCAGCATCCCTTTTTCCAAGAAAGAACCAACCACCCGATTTACAAAGACTCCTACTTCCCCGGGACAGTCAGGGATTGGAACTCTCTTCCGACCAGCGCAACATCTGCGAGATCACTGGACTCGTTCAGGCACTGCCTGGCATCCAGCTCTCCAGTGGTGCTCCCGTAGAAGACAACAACAGACTGTACATAGTTTTAATCCTGGTTTTAACCTGTAAATAGAGACATTCGGGGGGGCTTGTTGTTTTATTCTCGGGGGCGCAGTAAACGCAGAACCAATTACGTCGGAAGACCCGGTTCTTACTTGGAAGAAGAACGGTTTATTAATACATAAGGATAAGCACAATCTATTTTTAGCACAAAATTCTTTGCTATTTCAGGCTGGCGACCAGTTATCAAGGTTTCTGCCATTGATTGTGCTGACCACAATAATACAGATATATGTAGGAAATATGATGTAGAAGCTTATCCCTCATTTAGGGTAAGTTGAGCTACTGATTCAATCATTTGTCTTAACCCATTACCACATTATGACGCCTTTTGACACCCCACGAGAAAGATGTTTAAGAAAACTGTGGAAAATGAAGAAATTGCTTGTGACAAGCAATTTCTTCATTTCACACAATATTTTCTTCAGAGAAAGACCCAAAATATCTTGAATTTCATTCTCTTGAAATTGTTGTCTTTAGCATTTTTGATTTCGTACTGGTCCAACATTTTGCCGTTTGGGAAAGGGTTAAGGTAAGACCTGGGTAATGGGCTATGTGATCAGTTATAGAACAAAATCTGTATGGTGCGAATAGAAGATTTCTAGAGAAGTAATTTTTATTGCTCTAAAATTTTGAAATGTTTAATCTTTGTTGTTTTTTTTGCCTACTCTTCATACGATTTAAAAACATTTTCACAAAAATTGTTTAGAATTTTCCCAGGAAATCTGAGCACGCTCAATTATTTCCGTTGTTAAAACATGTGATATTTCATCTAACGGTAAATGATCGGACTTGCCGACATCACAGAATACGTCGAAATATAAAGATTATACGGGAAGTGCATTACCCAGGTCTTACCTTAACCCTTTCCCAAACGACAAAATTTTAGGGTGATCCACTTCAAAAACTGCCACAAATGACAGAATTGATGTTATTAAAGATATTATTTGTGTAAAATATGGCACAGAAAATATTGAGACAAAAGGAGAAACTGCTGGTTATCAGCAGTTTCTTCTTTTGTTTCAATGTTTTCCCAAGCAATTTCTATTAGGGACGTCAAAACAAGGTCTTGTTTGGGAAAGGGTTGAATTGTCTTTCACCAATAATTTTGTGTATCATCTATGTGGGAGAGCAGCTAGAGGCTCGACTTTGATATTGTGGTAGTGCAGGTGAGAGAAATTCCCAAGTAGGTGCTTCAGCTGCCGAAATATGACCATAGCATTAATTTTGAAAGAGGTGTTAAACAATCAATCAATCAATTTATCAATCAGTCAATCCTATAGATTGGAGCCTTTTCCATATTTGCTTTCAATTTGGAATGGATTTTAATCAGACTTAATCTAGTCATTCATTGAAAATACATTTAAATTGACAAAAGGACTATTTTTCCACCTCAGCTCAATTGCAATAAGAGGTTATTGAAGCATGAATGTATTGTAAAGTTTTATGATAAAACTATTCAATATTCAATGGTGTATGAAACCTCGTCTTAATGTATTCTTTACCATTTAACCTTTTCCCAATGAAAAATTGTAACATTATTCTGAATTGAATGGAGTTGCAGAAGACAAAATGAAACAATGCAGTTATAATCAGGCAAATCTGCAAATTGTCTACTTTGGCTTGACAAATCCAATTTTACTCAGAAGTTTTATGAAGCTTTCTTGAATGACAAAAACCAGTTATTTTTAGTGAAGGATGACTAAGTACCTATGATCGTTATCATCAATTTTACTTGATATTTTTACCTTAAAGTGACATTTCAGAATTTTTTGTCATAAATTTTACTTTTATTTTTATCTGAAAGAGCATATTTCCTTATGAAAATTCTGAAAATTTCAAGCCAAAATATCGCGCCGTTTACGAGAAATTTATTTTTTTGTGTTAAAATTGAACAAATTGTTGTGGACAACAGTTCGGATTTATATGCAATTTATCGATTATGTCTCAACTTTAAATGCGTGTTTCTCGCTTATTGGCAACAACTTGAAAGAACTAATAGTATTTATACTCATTAGAATAACCAATCTTGGCATCAAGACATACTTTAAAAAATTAAAATTGGAATGAAATGTCCCTTTAAACAGCATTTTATGTAGGACAAAAAACCCTAGTTTTGGAAAAGGTTCATGATCCAAATCGTTATATGGACTGAAATAATGCCCTTGGTTTATTTTTCAAATACATAGCATACAATAATAAAGTGTATTATTGTCATATTGATTGATGTGCATTCTCATCAGAACTAGCTAAATGTACGAATAAGTGGAGGTGAAAACATTCTAACATTTGTTATTCCAATTGGAAAAGTCTATTGTTTTCTGTACTCATCAGTTGAATCGTCCAAAACAGAAAATTTAAATAAGTACCCACAACATACAATTTTATGAACAATAAACAGAAATACATATGACCCAGGATCTGGAAAAATGTCCCTTAAAGCATTTTGAAGAATTGAGTTTCAAGATCAGCCTGTTATCAAATGAAGTCCAATGCACATCCATACTGCTCTCTTTAAGTTACTACAGGTCATGAAGAAGCTATTAGAGAACAACATGGATCCTGATCAGACTGTGCGTATGCACAGGCTGATCTGGATCTATGTTGGGCTCAAAAGCCTTATGGGACGTTTTTCCAGATCCTGGCTCATATGTTTAAAAAAATTCATTACCCCATCTTATCTGTATCTTTGTAGAGAGTTATATGACCAGTACTATATGACTTGATAGGAGAAAAAATATTACTAGAACACATGGTTAGGTGTAATAGGGGCTGTATTTTTAGCTCACCTGAGCACAAAGTGCTCGAGGTGAGCTATTGTGGTCACTCACCGTCCGTCGTCCGTCTGTCCGTCTGTCTGTCTGTCTGTCCGTCTGTCTGTCTGTCCGTCCATCAACAATTTCTTCAAACATCTTCTTCTCCAAAATCAACAGGCCAAGTTTGACCAAACTTGGCAGGAATGTTCCTTGAATGACCCTTCTTAAAATTTGTTCGCGGATTTTTGATTCATCAAAAAATGTGGGCGTGGCAGGGCGTGGCTTATCGGACTTAGAGAAATCCTAAGAAAATTCTTTAAAAATCAACCATTGGGCCAATTTGAACCAAACTTGGCAGAATTGTTCCTTGAGTGACCCTTCTCAAAACCTGTTTGCAGATTTTTGATTCGTCAAAAAATATGGCCGTGGCAGGGAGAAAGGGGCTTATCAGACTTAGAGAAATCATAAGAAAATTCTTTAAAAATTAACCCTTGGGCCAATTTGAACCAAACTTAGCAGAATTGTTCCTTGAGTGACCCTTCTCAAAACCTGTTCGCAGATTTTTGATTCGTCAAAAAACGTGGCTGTGGCAGGGAGAAAGGGCTTATCAGACTTAGAGAAATCATAAGAAAATTCTTTAAAAAATAACCATTGGGCCAATTTGAACCAAACTTAGCAGAATTGTTCCTTGAGTGACCCTTCTCAAAACCTGTTCGCAGATTTTTGATTCGTCCAAAAACGTGGCCGTGGCAGGGAGAAAGGGGCTTATCAGACTTAAAGAAATCCTAAGAAAATTCTTTAAAAATCAACCATTGGGCCAATTTGAACCAGACTTTGTAGGGATGTGCCTTAACCCTTTCCCAAACAACAAAACTTTAGGGTGATCAACTTCAAAAACTGCCACAAATGACAAAATGGAAGTTATTAAAGATAAGATTTGCGTAAGATATGCACAGAAAATATTGAGACAAAAGGAGAAACTGCTGGTTATCAGCAGTTTCTTCTTTTGTTTCAATGTTTTCCCAAGCCTTTTCTATTAGGGACGTCAAAACCAGGTCTTGTTTGGGAAAGGGTTAAGCCAATCTTTTTAAAATTTGTTCACAAATATTTTCATTTGTAAAAAATTGTGGCCGTGGCAGGGAGAAAGGGGCTTATCAGACTTACAGAAATCATAAGAAAATTCTTTAAAAATTAACCATTGGGCCAATTACAAGCAGACTTTGCAGGAATGTTTTTGAGTCTCTCTTTTCAAAACTGATTCACAAATTTTTACATTTGTCAAAAAATGAGGGCATGGCAGGGAGGAAGGGGCTTTTCGGCCTCAGAGAAATCCTAAGAAAATTCTTTAAAAATCAACCAATGGGCCAATTTGAACCAAACTTTGCAGAATTGTTCCTTGGGTGACCCTTTTCAACATTTGTTCATAAATTTAAAGTTTCGTTAAAAAATGTGGGTGTGGCAGGGCAGGGCTTATCTAACCAAGAGAAATTGTTAAAAAATTCTTCAAAAATCTTCTTCTCCTTAACCATTGGGCCAATTAGAACCAAATTTGGCAGGAATGTCCCTTAGGTGACCCTTCTTAAGTTTTGTTAGGGGATTTTTTATTCGTCCAAAATTGTGGGCATGGCAGGTCAGCACTTATTGGACTTGGAGAAATCATAAGAAAATTCTTTAAAAGTTAATCATTGGCCCAATTTGAACCAAACTTGGCAGAAATGTTCCTTTGTTGGATCTTTAAAAAAAAATGTGAATTTTTGTTTCGTCTGAAAAAGTGGGTGTGGCAAGGCGTGACTTATCGGACTTGGAGAAATCCTAAGAAAATTCTTTAAAAATCAACCATTGGCCCAATTTGAACCACACTTGGCAGAAATGTTCTTTGGGTGACTCTTTTCAAAATTTGTTCTCAATTTTTAGCTCCACTGGCCTTTCAGGCCAGCGGGCTATTGTCATGGCGGTGTGTCCGTCGTGCGTCCGTCCGTCCGTCCGTGCGTCCGTAAACTTTTTCTTTAAAAATCTTCTCCTCAGAAACTACTGGATGGATTTCAACCAAACTTCACAGGAATGATCCTTGGGTGACCCTCTCTCAGATTCCTACAAAGAGTTTGGATTGAATTAGAATAACTTGAGTTATCTGCCCTTGAACATCTAAAAAAGCTGGTTTTGACCTTATTTTTACTCTAAAATCTACAAATATTAACCAATCAAAACAAAACTTGGACAGAATATATATAAGCATGATATCATACCTGGGTGTAATTTTCAGCTTGATCGAAATTTTACATCATGAGTTATGTGCCCTTGAATTTGAAAAATTTCCATTTTCGACTTAGTTTTCACTCTAACAACCATAATTGTCAACCAATCAAGATGATATTTGGAGAGAATCTTGTTGACGACAAGATCTTGCTTTTGTGTAATTTCCAGGATGCTTGCATTGCTACAAACTGAGTTATGTGCCCTAGAAATTGACAAAATTTCAGTTTTCAACACTTTTTTCACTTTTGTGGCCACATATATAGATTAATACTGACAAAATTTGGACAGACCATTAGATCTTGCTCGAGTTAATATTCAGCTTGATTATTGTGGTGTTCAAGACATAAATTATCAAGTCAAAATCATATTTTTAGATCAGAATGTCTTTATTTTCATGACCACTATGTTACATGCACAATCGCAACTTCTTGAACTAATTATCATAAAGAAAAACAACTCTTACTGAAATTTTAATTGCTCATATCAAAAGTTACTTCCCTTAGTCTACCACAATTATTAACTCACATATTGAATTATGTGCCCTTGAATTTGGCATAATGACAGTTTTCAACTGTATCATCACTCTAAAAATCTCAAAAATATTAGTCAATCATTTACCTTCTTTTCGCATTGACCACATAATTGCTTCTCTTTACTTTGTTTCTGCTCTAAGAATCACAAGAATTTGAAAATATATCAGTTTAATCCTTTAGATAAATTTGTCATTTTTTTTATTGTAAACCACAAGAAATTCAGGCCTGTGGAGCGAATCCAGACCTTCAGGTCTTTCTAGTTTTATTCGTCAGAAAAAGTGGGCGTAGCTTATCAGACTTACAGTGTTTGCAAATTTTGTTTTGGACAAAAAAGTGGCTGTGGCAGGGCTTGGCTTATCAGACTTAGAGAAATCATAAGAAAATTCTTTAAAAATCAACCATTGGGTCAATTTGAAACAAATTTGGCAACAATGTTCCTTGAGTGACCCTTTTCAAAATTTGTTTGCAAATTTTTGATTCGTCAAAAAAGTGGGTGTGTCTTTAAACTTCTTTCAGGTGAGCGATATAGGGCCATTCTGGCCCTCTTGTTTATTGTATGCCCCTGTATCAAAAGATCTGGGGCATATTGTTTTACTGCTGTCTGTCCATCCACCCATCTGTCGGTCTGTCTGCCAGTCAGTCCGAAACTTAATATGAAAACTTAACATTTGCCTTTTTTGGGGACATTAGTGTTTCACATCTTGTTCCCTTTACAGCTATTCCAACCTTATTCGACAGTCAATGATTTGGGAGAGTTGTATGAAAAACAGAATTTGGAATTGATGAAAAAGAAATTACTTGATTTTGCTGAAAATGTGACGGATCCACCTGAGCACTGGCCAAAACTCACACCAATCAAGTATGTAAATTGATAATTATTTCATTCTCAAATTTGTTTTTTTGTACTAGTCCAATTTTAGTGCAGCTGCTGATTGATTCGAAATGGTACCCACAACACATGTTTTTGGTTTGAAGTAGCAGATTTTGAATGCATTTTCCTGGTATTCTTTGTCAAGCTTGTGCGAATTCTGTCCATGTTGTTAGGGTTTCAATAGAAATATTATGTTAAATTGATTTCAAAGTATATTTAAAAAAGAACAAAACATTTTTTGCATCAAATTAAAATTACAAAACTAAATTATGTGTTGCCTATTTACTGCTGCGCTGTTAATGAAGTTTTGCCTATGATTTTCAGATCAATGGAACATATATGGGATGAAGCAAAAGATTCTCACAAACATATGGCATTTATTTTTGAAGAAGAGGATTCTTATGATGGACGAGAGGTCAGTAAAGCTACTCTTACAACCAGTCGCACATGCTCCAGCAAGCAGTCTGCGTCTAAAATTTAGGCCTAGTTGTGTATTGCATGCACATAACACATACATGCAAAGTATTTCTTTGGTGGACGCAGATATGACAGAAAATGGACCTAGCAAAGAATTGACCAGACAATTCTTGGCTACAACCATTTCTTGTCTTTTTGGAATGCAAGGAGCAAGCAAGACTCTCTCTTACAACCTGTCATGCATCCTTATAAATATCGCATCTTCTTGTTTCTTTTTAAAAATGTCTATAGATGCATGATTTATAAAGGTGCAGTCACACTACAGCGTATGGAGTCAGCGTATGAGTAACATATGGATTTTTAGGGTATACCCTGAAATACACTGGAGGTATGCTAGGGGTACATTGTTATATGTTACCCATACGCTGGGTACGTTGGTATACACTGATGTACGCAGAGGGCCAAAATAATGTTCCGCTCGTCATTTCGTTTTACGCTGAATGCGTTAGAGGTACGCTAAATATATGTTACTCATACGCCGAGTACGCTGAAAATAAGTTACTCATACGCCAAGTACGCTTCTTATACATTGAGTACCAGCAAGGCAAATGTGGATGTTTCTGTGCTGCAACATCACAATAATTTGTTTACATGCTACACATAAAAAATGATAATGATAATAATAACAGAAGAAGCTGTAGAAGATGAAGAATTAGATCATGACGACAGAGATGACAAATAGGACAACGAAGAAGAAGAAGAAGAAGAAGAAGAAGAAGAAGAAGAAGAAGAAGAAGAAGAAGAAGAAGAAGAAGAAGAAGAAGAAGAAGAAGAAGAAGAAGAAGAAGAAGAAGAGTGAGACAAAGTAGAAGGAGGAGAAGAGGAAGAAGAAGAAGAAAAAAATAAGAAGCAATAGAAGAAGAAGAAGAAGAAGAAGAAGAAGAAAAAGAAGATAAAGAAGTAGAAGAAGAAAAGCTAGACGAAGAAGAAGGAGGAGGAGGAGGTGAAAAAGGAGGAGAGGAAGAAGAAGGATGAGGAGAAGTAGAAGTAGAATGCGTTATCCCCCTCCTTCTCCTCCTCCTTCTTTTTTCTTACTATTGGGTATCAATTTCTTTTCTATGCTTATGGCCAGTTTATTGGTGCATTGAGAAATGAAGATCAGGTACTTCAGGAACTGTCTGCTTATGCATCCTGGTACACATTTTATACTCCCTTTAGTTTATGTTCATCATACGTTAGGTTGACGTTCCGCACTAGTTTCTGATACGTGTAAGCTACGCTGATGTACGCTACTCATAAGTTGCAATACGCAGTGAGTTCGCTTCTCATACGTTCACGGTAGGCTAGGAATTTTGTTTTAATAACCGTTGTTCGATCTTAAGAAAACATCATACGCTGAAAAGTTGTGCGTATAGATCATTTTCAGAAATATACAATATGTTACTCATAAGCTAGCTCTGTACGCTGTAGTGTGACTGCACCATAAGGAGGCATGACAGGTTATAAGAGAGGCTTTACAATACTTTGTCCTTGTAGTTTCTCACTATTAATTGATAGGTATGAATTTAACCTTTTCCAAAACAAGACCTAATTATTGAGGAAAAAGATTCTTATAATGTTTTATTGGATGAGAGTTTAGATACATGGTCCTTTTCAGGTTTTCAGAATATGAATTATACATTTTTATCTTTTGCAGCAGCTTTCAAACTTGAGTTGTCCAAAATTTTGTCATTTGGGAAAGTGTTGAATCAATATGGCCCCCTTTATAGCATTGTATCTTTTTAGATAGACATTACCTCAAAAATGACCATAATATCAATGTGAGTACAATGTTTGCAGATCTAATTCCAATGCCTAGTCATTGTATAATGTATTATGCTCTCTTTTCTCACATTGTCACTATTTTTAAAGTTCTCTTCGTTTACCTACATAGAAAATGGATGTTTTCAAGCTAAAAACTGGCCTGAACCATGGAATGTGCATAAACAAGGGGATTTCCTTGAGATATCATTATGCACATGCAAACAGTCTTGTCAATATTACATGAAAATACTGATTATCATCAATATGGTTTCGTTTTGACCTGTATAACCTTAATAAGTAAATGGATATGTTTTTATTCTTTGGCGGGAATCCGAATACTGTTGGAACACTGCATATACAAGATTAAAAGCTGATACAAGCAAACAAACAAACAAACAAGCTTTAAATGTAGCTCTGTATAAAGTATTGATCAATATAAGGATTGTTTGTCTTGTGGAAAGACTGACAATGTCCTATGCATAATATAGTGAGAGATGGCAGTTCAGATAATAGTCAAGCAACTGTGTCAGTTCTGAATTTTTTATTTCCTATGCTTTTTCAAGTCCTTTAGAGAAATATATTTCATATTTCGATTTAAAATAATAAATTTAGAGTGGTTTAAAACCTCTATTTTCTGTTGTATTGCTCTGATCGTGCATTTTCTCATTTTCCACATAATTTTGATGTTTTCTGTACAAAACTTTCTTGCTCAATTTTATGAATGATTATCCCATTACCACACAGTGACTCTCTTTGACTCTTTACAAGATAATGGTTTGGGAAAACAATGTGGAAAATGAAGAAATTGCTTGTGAAAGCAATTTCTTCATTTACCACAATGTTTTCTACACAAAAAGACCACAAAAGTTCAAATTTTATTCACATGAAATTGTCGTCTGCAAAATCTTTGAATTTTGACAAGTCTAAAATTTTGCCATTTGGTAATGTGTTATGAAAACATTGTCGTTATCTGTAGTATCTTTGAATTGTTGTTATATGTTCCAAATATTTTTTAAAAGTTTTGCATTTTAGAAAGGTTACTTTAGAGGGGGCTATTAAATAGAGGGTTGTTTCAGAACAAAAATAAATGCTATGATTGGCACACTATCTACAAATGTTGGCTTTTCCCCAAGTGATGTCAACTTTTCTAAAGCATTTTCTATCTGAGATTGTTAGGAAAGTATCAATCCTTTTCTAAATGGCAAAATATTAGTGTGGTCCACTTCAAAAGCTGCTGGTACCTGCACCCAAATGGAAATTGATGAACATAAGATTTGTTATGAAAGTATATTACCCTTTTCAAAAGCTGCTGCATGCATCAAAATGGAGGCTGATGAACGTAAGATTTGTTTATAATATTGCAAAGAAAATATTGATGAAAAGGAGAAAATGCTGGTGATCTACACTTTCTCCTTTGCATCAATGCAGTAGCGGATTCATTAATTTCCTGTCATGCAGAAATTAGTAAAAATTGTGTAATACTAGGAAACAAACTCCCCCCCACTGTATATTGGACCCCCACAGAAATCCTGGATCCACAACAGTTATGATATGTTTCCCCAAGCCTTTTCTTCTAGGGAAGCCAAAACCAGGTTTTGTTTGAGATAGGGTAAAAGTATGAAACAAAAGGATTGCCATGTGCAAAAGAGATAGGCATGGGAGCAGGTGTCATATAGGATTGATAATTGAAACATGATATCAAAACGGGAAAAGATAGCACAGGCTTTGAAGACAATTCTGTCACTTTGTGAAACGTTCATTTCCATTTCCACTCAGTGACTCTCTTTGACTGCATATGATAAAAATGGAAATGGAAAACGTTGTGGAAAATGAAGAAATTGCTTGTGACAAGCAATTTCTTCATTTCCTACAATGCATTCTACCCATGAAGACCAAAACTGTAGAATTTCATTCACTTGAAATTGTGGTCTGCAACATTTTAGAAGTCTAAAATTTTGCTGTTTGGTCGAAGGCTTTGAAGTAATTGAAATATGATATCAAGGCAGGGTAAGATAGCACAGTCTTTGAAGATAAATTCTGTCTTCTTGTGAAATATTTATTACCCTTCTTACAGATTTTATAGGCTTAGAACTGTTACTTTTTATTCTTTTCAAAAGACAAAAGAATAAGATTCTTCCTATTTGAGAGCTGTTGCAGAAGATTAACCCTTTCCCAAACGACAAAATTGGTGATCCACTTCAAAAACTGATGCAAATGACAAAATGGATATTATTAAAGGTAGGAATTGTATAAAATATGGCACAGAAAATATTGAGACAAAAGAAGAAACTGCTGATAACCAGCAGTTTCTTCTTTTGTTGCAATGTTTTCCCAAGCCTTTCCTATTAGGGACATCTAAACCAGGTCTTGTTTGGGAAAGGGTTAAGTGAATAATATGTTGATAAAGATTAACTTTGTGTATAGATAAGCAGTTATCAGCAGTTTCCTCTTTTATCTCAATGTTTTCACAAGCTTTATTTTTGTGGTACATTGCTGCTGTAGTAGAAGTACTAGTGCTGTCAAAACCAGGATGTGTTCATGAAAGGCCTCAATAACATAGACAGGGTTCTCCACAAAATAATTTGAAGCTGTAGTGGCAGATTTTGTAAGTATCGATAAACCTTCAAACACAGTGTTTATGCAAATCTTTGTGAATAAAAACATAATCGGAAAAGAAGAAATTGCTTTTTAGCAATTTCTTCTTTTTCTATAATGTTTTTATAACCAATTATTACATCAACAATTAAAAAAATGCCTTATTTATCTGTTTATGACATAAAGTGCCTAAAAATCCCTTTATTTTGTGATAATGTTAAGCTGTAGGGTACTTTTGAAGCTGTAGGGGCATTACACATAATTGCATAAAGCTATAGTGGGGCCGATACATCTTATTGGGCTTGGGAGAACACTGATTGGATATTTTACATTACTTACATATTGTCTACTTTTCTATTCTACATTAGTTACATGTTTCTAATTTTAGGTCATACTAGACACTTTTCAGTACAGTCAACTGTTAGTTAGACGCATGTTGAAGGAAGCCGTTACAAAATTTGTGGTCACTAAGTTTCCGTCGGTGTACCTTATCAACAGAGACGGTACTTTTACGAGGATAGCTAAGTAAGTGTTCATGTGGCATTAGTGTCTGATTACATTAAAACCCATTACCAAATGGCAAAAAATTTGACTTGTCCAAATTCAAAGATCTTGCATACAACAACTTCAAGTGAATGAAAAGTTATATTTCATAGCTTTTTTATACGCCGCCGGAGGCGGACGTATATTGGCGTCATCTTCTCCGTCTGTCTGTCCGTCCATCCGTCCGTCCGTACGTACGTCCGTACATACGTCCGTCCACTTTTCTTGTCAACGCAACTCCTCCTAAGTTTCTGGCTGGATCTTCTTGAAACTTGGTCAATGTTATCACCTCAATTGGTAGATGTGCATGAAGGAAGGATTTTATGGTTCATTGATTTTTGCCTGAGTTATGCCCCCTTAAAACTTAGTCTCTGGAGCGGCGTATATTGTGACCATGGCACTCTTGTTGGATAGAAAACATTGTGGGAGTTGAAGAAATTGCTTGTTGCAAGCAATTTCTTCATTTTCCTAAAATTTTTCCCAAGCCATAATCTCATGGGATGTCAAAAGGTGTCTTTTTCGGGAATGGTTTAAAGGAAAATAATGACAACAATTATGTTAAGGAATAAGATTTACTAGATATCAAACCCCTTTCAGAAATCAAATAAAAAAAAAAAAAAAGGAAAAAAAAACAGTTTTCTCAAAGATGAGTAAAGAGAAGTAATGTTACATTATGGAAAATCTTGTTCCATATAAATGGCTCAGAAAAAAGATTTTTCTCTGATTTCCTCAATATTTTCCTCATTAAATTCGTCATCTCAGATGCTTCTGGCTGAATTAATTGTTTTGCAAGTCTGCTGATATTTTGAAAGATATTAAAACTGATTTATTGTAATGTTATATCGTGGCTTTTCAATGAAAACCTCATAAATGCAGCTTGTTTTAAGCTGCATTTACAAGGGTTTTGATGAAAAGTGACAGTATGCTTTTAATTTTTAGGAAGAACAACACAAAAGAAGGTCTAGTCGGAGCCTTGAAAGCTTTATTAACACCAAATGAACTAGCAGTGGGAGACCATCTTGTTAAACAAATAGAAATGGAGATGAAAATGTATAGTAAAGAAGCGGAACCAGTCACAGAATTTCAAAAAAGAAAGTGAGGGCAATTCAATGTTTACACTTTTCCAAACTTGACCCTCAATATCTATCAATAGATGTCGCCACCTGTCGATTACCATCTATCTCTGGTGGGCATTCTGGGTTAACTACTTTCAAGATGTCAGCGCCCGTAAAATGCATACACGTGGTACTTCCTCATGACTTCCTGTCACGCGGCATATTTGCTTCATATGCTTGCATAGAGTAAAATGAATAATCTAATTTGAATTAATTATTTTATTAGATGAAATTGAGACGAAAATCAAACTTTATTTTGTTGCAAATGTATTTGTAGTTGCAATTTTCTGCTTGCTACTTTTTGGCGACAGGATCTGAGTTTTGCGCACCGCGTAGTGATTTTTATCCAAAAATGGATAAAGTGATGCGTCAAATTAGTCAGTCCAAAAATAAAAAAAAATAGACTGGAAATATTGTAGACTGGCTGCTTAGTCAATGACTTGACCCTTTGTCAAACTGTCATAATTTAGACTGGTTCAACTTGAAAGCTGTTGCAGCCAACAAATATGGATGAAAAAAGCTAAGAATATGTGTTTATTGTTGCGCAGAAAATATTGAGACAAAAGGAGAAAATGCTGGTTTTCAGCATTTCGTCGGTGTAAAAGCAAAACCTTGTATGTCAATTGTTGCTATTATCAAAGTGCAAACTTGTGTGCCCAGTTAAAGACAATTCTTGCTGGTTTTTAGGTATTTTTACTGATCAGTATTAATGACAAATCATTTATGAACTATGTGTCAAAATTTCATGTAAAACATTTCAGTTTGTGAAAAGTTATTACACTTTTTTCTCTCTCCTTTAATATTTTCCAAAAACGAGATACGAGGTTTTGCATTTACAACGACGATTTTCTTCTTTTGTTCTCAATGTTTACTTAGTTCTTTTCTTATGGCTGGGACCTCAAACCTAGGTCTTGTTCCGGACAGGATCCAGTCTTCTTCTTACATGCCAAAGTGAAAACAGCCAACAAAATGCTCGGTTTGATAAAAAGATCATTCTCTTTCATGGACAAAACAATGCTGGTTACCCTGCACAAAAGTCTAGTCCGTCCACATCTGGAGTACGGATCAAACATTTGGTCTACAACCTACAAAAAGGATCGAATCAAAATAGAAAATGTTCAACGTCGGGCTACCAAATTACTACCAGAACTAAAAAACAAAAGTTATAGTGAACGACTGAGGATATTAGGAATACCATCACTAGAGTATCATAGGAGCAGATCTGATGTAATCCAAGTATATAAAATCATGAATGACATTGATAAGGTTGATAAAGAAAAATTGTTTCCAAGAAATCCCAACCAAACGAATACAAGAGGCCATAAACACAAAATCCATAAAAATTTCTGTAAAACAAACATAAGAAAATTCAGTTTTACCCAACGCGTGGTTAATACATGGAACAGACTACCAGAGGATGTAGTATGTAAAAAAACTGTAAATAGTTTTAAAAGTACTCTTAATAATTTATGGAAAAATAACCCGGTCAAGTTCTCGCCAGAGTGTTATGGGCCGGAAGTCACCAACCGAGAACAGAACCAACAAGAAATGGGCCACAGAGGCGAAAGCCTAGTACGGGCTTCTACAGACAGGTAACAGGTACATGAAAAAAAAAAATAGCCTGTGCCCATTTGAAAGCTACTGCATTCAGCATAATTGATGTTAAAAGGGTTAAAACATGACAATTCATGTGACGTGGAGTTCATAATATTAATTAAAAACAAAACAGATTCTTAATTAGATAGTGAAAAGCAATGTTGTTTGATTCTGTTTAATTTAAGAATTCAATAAGCTTAGATGTAATGATTGTATTACTATTATATGACTGTCAACCTTTATGAAGAAAACATATTACTGAACAAAAATCAACCCTTTTCCAAACAAGACCTGTTTTCTATGTCTCCATTAGAGAAGGCTTTTGAAAAGATGAAGGCAAAAGAAGAAAACGCTGAAAGCAGCATGAAATGCACACGTAAAAAAGTCATGTTGATAAAGATAGGATTTGTGTATAACGAAGCCCTAGAAAAAATTGAGGCTAAAGGAGAAAATGCTGATTATAAGCATTTTCTTCTTTTGCCTCAATGTTTCCTGAAACCCTTTTCTAACAGGGATGTCAAAACAGTGTCTTGTTTGGGAAAGAGTTGAAGATTTGCCAGGATCTGGTAAAAGAACCCTTGTGGCAATTAAAATCACCATCAATGTAGATCAGCCTGTGTATACACACACAGCCTGATCAAGACCGATGTTGTTCTCTAAAAATCCAGAGGGGGGAATAGAATTTTGCATTTCTTTTTAGCTCACCTGAGCACGAAGTGCTCAAGGTGAGCTATTGTGATCGCCTTTTGTCCGTCGTCCGTCCGTCCGTCTGTATGTCCGTACGTCTGTCAACAATTTGGTGTTTACACTCTAGCATCTACAAATATAAGCCAATCTTAATCAAACTTGGTCAAAACATGTATGACCATGAGCTCTCGAATGAGTTCGAATTTGGGTCAGATCAGACCGGAAAGTCCGGAGTTATCTGCCCTTGAATGTAAAAAATAGCTACTTTTGACATTGTTTACACTCTAGCATCTACAAATATTGACCAATCAATACAAAAATTGGAGACAATGTTGGTGACCATAAGATCTCGGATGAGTTCAATTTTGGGTCAGATCGGACTAGAAAGTCAGGAGTTATCTGCCCTCAAACTTGACAAAATTGTCGTTTTTTGACCGTTTTCGACTTTGTTTACACTATAGCTTCTACAAATATTGACCAATCAAGACAAAACTTCAACACAATATTAGTGATCGTAAGATCTTGGATGAGTTGGATTTTGGGTTAGATCGGACCAGAAAGTCAGGAGTTATCTGCCCTTGAATGTAAACAATAGCTACTTTTGACATTGTTTACACTCTAGCATCTACAAATATTGACCAATCAATACAAAAGTTGGAAACAATGTTGGTGACCATGAAATCTGGGATGAGTTTGAATTTTAGTTCGATCGGAATAGAAAGTCCTGAGTTATCTGCCCCTGAATTTGACAAAATTGTTGTTTTTGACCGTTTTCGACTTTGTTTACACTATAGCATCTGCAATTATTGACCAATTAAGACAAAACTTTTAACACAATATTAGTGACCATAAGATCTTGCATGATCGGACCAGAAAGTTAGGAGTTATCTGCCATTGAAAGAAAAAAAGCTACTTTTGACATTGTTTACACTCTAGCATAGATCTACAAATATTGACCAATATATACAAAAAATGGACACAATGTTGGTGACCTTGTATAAGATTTTAGATGAGTTTTTGTTTTGGTTTGGTCGGACCAGAGTGTCCTGAGTTATCTGCCCTTGAATTTGACAAAATTGCTGTTTTCGACTTTGTTTTTACTCTAACAACCACAAAATTAATGGTGACCAATCAAGACAGAACTTTGATCTTGGATATAATGGTTAATCACCATAAGATCATGGATGAGTTTGAACTTAAGCACAATTAGACAAGCAGTTGCTGAGTTATCTGCCCTTGAAATGGAAAAAAATCTCATTTTTGACTTTATTTTCACTCTTTACAACCAGATATATTGACCTATGAAGAGGAAACAGGGACATAATGTTGATGACCATAAGTTTGTTTTCAGTCTTAATGTCACAAATATTAATTGATTCAAACATAACTGTGGCTCATATCATCTTGGTTCAGGTGAGCGATATAGTACCATCATGGTCCTCTTGTTGTTTTTCTTGGTAGAAAACATTGTGGGAAATGAAGACATTGCTTGCCAAAAGCTCTGTCTACATTTTCCACAGTGTTTTCCAGGGGCCTCAAAAATGTGTCGGAATGGGTAAAAGATTTTAATGTTCTCACAGACTTTGATGATTTTGTCTGATATCTTGTTTCTACAATGTTTTTCAGAGCTGGTGTATATATGCAAGATTTAGAATCAACATTAACCTTCATGTTTAGACAAGAAATAGCAATACACAGGACTATAGAAGATAATACTTGAATAATTTTATCTAATATCTTGTTTCTTTAATGTTTTTATCAGAGCTGGTGTATATATGCAAGATCTAGAATCCACATTAACATTCATGTTTAGACAAGAGACCGCAATTCACAGAACAATAGAAGATAATACTTGAATATTTTTGTCTAATATCTTGTTTCTACAATGTTTTTTAGAGCTGGTATATATATGCAAGATCTAGAATCCACATTAACCTTTATGTTTAGGCAGGAGATCGCAATACACAGGACAATAGAAGATAATACTTGAATAATTTTATCTAATATCTTGTTTCTATGATGTTTTTCAGAGCTGGTGTATATATGCAAGATTTAGAATCCACATTAACCTTCGTGTTTAGACAAGAGACCGCAATTCACAGAACAATAGAAGATAATACTTGAATAATTTTTGTCTAATATCTTGTTTCTATGATGTTTTTCAGAGCTGGTGTATATATGCAAGATCTAGAATCCACATTAACCTTCGTGTTTAGACAAGAGATTGCAATACACAGGACTATAGAAGATGATACTTGAATAATTTTTGTCTAATATCTTGTTCCTACAATGTTTTTCAGAGCTGGTGTATATATGCAAGATCTAGAATCCACATTAACATTCATGTTTAGACAAGAGATTGCAATACACAGAAATATAGAAGATAATACTTGAATAATTTTGTCTAATGTCTTGTTTCTACAATGTTTTTTTCAGAGCTGGTGTATATATGCAATTTCTAGAATCCACATTAACATTCATGTTTAGACAAGAAATAGCAATACACAGGACTATAGAAGATGATACTTGAAATTTTTTTGTCTAATATCTTGTTTCTACAATGTTTTTCAGAGCTGGTGTATATATGCAAGACCTAGAATCCACATTAACATTCATGTTTAGACAAGAGATAGCTATACACAGAACAATAGAAAATGACGCACTGACTGCACTTAAAGATTTTATAAATGTTCTTGCCAAGGTAAGAAAAAATCATTCAAACTGTACAATTCATAGTAATTTCTTTGCAACTTTACCCGATAGCGTGTGAAAAACTTGGATCAATATCTGTGAAGCTTTAACACATTCCCAAAAAAGAGCGGGTTTTCATACCTCTATTCCCGGGTTCGATACCCGGCCGCAGCTAATACCCTTTCTGACAAAATTGTCACCCACCAATGGGTTTGAAATCGTTAACCTAAGTGGGCGAGCAGCTGGGGGCTCGGTAAGGGTGTTGTGGTAGTACTGGTTTGAGAAACAACAGGAATCCATGGGTAGGTGCTCCAGCCGCCGCGATATGACCCTGGTAGTTGAAAACGGCGTAAAACTCCAATAAACTCAAACTCATACCTCTATTAGAAATTACTTGGGGAAAACCTTGAGACAAAAGAAAAAACTGCTGATGACCAGCAGTTTCTCCTTTTGTCTCAATATTTTCTGTGCCATTTTACAAACACAAATTCTATCTTTAACAACTTCCCTTTTGTTGTCTGCAGCAGCTTTTGAATTGGATCATTTTAGAAGTTTGCTGTTCAGGAAAGGGTTAAATTTTAATGCCCACAATTGAATGACATGCACCTTTGCTTTTGACTGACATAGTTCAAAGAACAAGATGAAGTTTGTTTGACAAGCTTTCCTGCATTAACCCATTCCCTATATAATGATGCTTTTTGACGTCCCACAAGGTCAAGATAATTCTTTGGAAAACATCACAGAAAATGAATAAATTGCTTGTGACAAGCAAAATGTGAAACTTCCTTCACTTGATATTGTCGTCTGCAGCATCTTTCAAATTGGAAGTCTAAAATTTACTGTCTGGTGTTCGGTTAATAATAAGGGTTTTCCTTTCTTTACAGTATTTCCCAGGCAGAGAAGAAGTAACAGAATACATACATTTAGTAAACAACTGGTTGAAGGGTGAGGGTGATCTAACGGGGGACCATTGGTTAAATGATGTAGAGGAATTACAGGTAATTGATGCTTTTCAACAAAAACCTCGTAACTGCAGCGTAAAACAAGCTGCAGGTAGGATGTTTTTGTTGAAAAGCTATATACATGTAATATTGCTTGGAAGCACATCTCACCCATATTCTCATAGATATAACATGTTTTGTAATGAAAACTGGTTGAAGGGTGAGGGTGATCTAACCGGGGATCATTGGTTAAATGATGTTGAGGAATTACAGGTAATTGATGCTTTTTAACAAAAACCTGGTAGAGTCTAACTGCAGCTTAAACAAGCTGCAGTTAGGAGGTTTTTCTTGAAAAGCTGTGTAATATTGCTCAGAATTACTTCTCACCCATGCTCTTGTAACACATTTTCCTAGGAACAACTGGTTAAAGGGTGAGTATGATCTGATGGGTGATCATTTGTTAAATGATGTTGAGGAACTACAGGTAATTGATGCTTTAAACAAAATCCTCGTAACTGCAGCTTAAAAAAAATTGTCTCCCTCCCATTGTTTGATAATCGTCAACGAATGTGGGTGATAAACTTGAGGATATTGCTGTAGTACTGGTGTGAGAAATGTCAGGAATCCATGGTTAGGTACTCCAGCCGTTGGGATATGACCATAGCAGTTGAAAGAAGCGTTAACCCCAAATCAATCAATCAATCTTTGATGGAGTATGGGTTATGTAATCTTGGTTTTGTAGTCTTTGGTTCATTCTGTTGGAATATTCCGTTGGAATATTACAAGCAATTTCTTCAATTTCCACGATGTCTCCCAAAGCATTTATTAAACACCTGTACGATCGTACTATGTTATGGCCATGGTCATCCGTCCAGGTGTCCATCAGTTTTTTAGCAATTTCTTTTGTACCAAACTCCTCCTACAGTTTTCAACGGAATTTGATCAAACTGGCCATAATGAATTTCCATGGTGTCTACTTGCGCATGCCGCTATTTAAATTCTATAGGAAATCATGAGGTATCTGGCCTTGAACGGAAAAAAAATGGCCAAATTTACTGTCAAGCGCATCTCTGGCATATACTGGTATACGCTGCTCTGCAAAGCTCTTGTCTTGAAGGGCATCAAACTACATCAGCATCTGGGAATGTTGGAATGGGCTAATACTTCTGTTTTACTTGTTGATGATTTTCAGACCGTAGACAAATATTTACCAGAAACTATGGAGTGGGTGGGGTGCGCAGGAAGTCAGCCCCGTTTCCGTGGTTACCCATGTGGAATGTGGACCCTGTTTCACACACTCACTGTGGCCGGATACCAGATGCAGAGACAAAGTAAGTTTTAGTTTAGGTTTGCAAAAATGTGCATTTTCACTAAGGAAGATAAGGAATGGAAGACTTCTAGTGCTCAAGTTGCTTCCCTTGGTCCACCATATTGATTAACTTTTTATCTGATCAATGATCTAGACTTTCGACAGCTTAAGTAAACAAGAGAGGATTTAATGAAGCTGTTATCAGTGTTATGTTTTCTTTTCTTGTTGTTGATTCTTGGGGTTTATATGGGGTGAACCCTGTTGAAAATTGGAACCATAGGTGCATTTTTAGACTGCTGTTTTTAGGATATCTTAACATTTCTTTAAAAATGTTTTGAGATAAAGCATTCTTTAAAGCAATATTTATAGCCACTCAATGGAAGGTGCCATTACTCTATACTTCTTGTGGAACTTCTTGTTAATTCTGTAGAAATGATATTAGAGAGAATTGACCGAGTTAATCTGAATGCTCGATAACTCGTAATCAGCATTGACCTGAATGCTCCATACTTTATACAAATGACATCATTTGTATAAAGTATGAAGCATTCAGACCATCCTAAGATATCTTTAAAGATCTTGTACTACAGAATGTGCCTCTAATCTTGTTTGGGAAAGGGTTTAGCAATTATCTTGTCTCTTTCGTCTCTTTCAGATCCCAAAGACTTACCACTCGATATACTGGCAGCTATTAAAGGATACATGAAACATTTTTTTGGTTGTCAGACATGTACACAACATTTCCTTGCAATGGCCGACAAAATCACGTCAGCGGACAAACGACCAGACGGAGCTGTCATGTGGTTATGGAAGGCTCATAACCAGGCCAACGGACGTCTCCATGGCGACCCTTCGGAAGATCCCAAACACCCCAAAGTGCAATTCCCTCCTCGATCATTGTGTCAAAGCTGTTACAAGGGTGACAATATTATTGAAAAAGAGGTTTTTAATTTTTTGTTAAAATTTTATGGAGAAGACGGAATAATACATCCTGAAGAAGATGAAGGATTAATCAACGATAAACAAGGAACAAACACACAAACCAAGGACTTAGATTGGTGGGAGCTTCAACAAAGGAAAAAAGATCTCGAAAAAATTAAATCTTTACGATCGAAAAAACAAGAAACATTTAAACAAAAAAGAGAGCGATTAAAAAATGAATTAGCTGTCGTAAGAGTGACTAAATTACATAGATTTGATAGTTTAAAAGATGAGAGCAATTTTAAAGCAGCAGCTATCGGTGGGTGGGGGTTTAATAATATAGATATGGGGATGTGTGTATTTTTCTATATCATGTGTACGGTTTTCTTGCTCACTCTTTACTATCATTTTATAGTGAGAAGAAAATACAGACCTTTTCAATTTTTACTACCAAAGTAGGTTGGTTTGTGCAAATCTTTTGTAAGTGCTTTATTAAAAAGGGCTCCAGATGAGAGTTTGTTTAACAGCTTTTTGAAATGTAAAATACTGTTGAAGACATATCAAATCCTATGTTACTTGAACTCATTTAAAAAAGCTATTCAAAAAGCGAAAATGAATCTTTATCAAACCCCATGTTGTAGGTACCCATTTGAATTGTATCAATGAGACAATTCAAATGAGTACCCACAACATAGGATTTGAATTTCAAATAAATAAATTTAGAATTTCTCACCTGTTGCTCTGCCAGCCAGGCATGTGATACTCATACTCGTACTCAAGTATTATGAGTACAAGTACCACTTTTCCCTGTACTCACTTGTACTCAGTACTCATGGGGAAAATGAGTACTCATACTCATACTTACTCAAGTACTGACCCTTCAGTACTCAGTACTCATGAATCTTTTTGAGTACTTTATATTATTTAAAAAACAGATTTCAAAAGAACAAATGATTCAATCAGAATACAAATGCATGTACCACATTCAGTATACCAGTCATTATTTTATAGTTTTACCTGTGTTAACCCTTTCCAAAACAAGTCCTGATTTTGACATACCTATAGAAAACGTTTGTGAAACATTGAGGAAAAAGAAGAAAATGCTGATAATCAGTATTTTCTCCTTTTGTCTCAATATTTTCCAAGCCATAATGTACACAAATCCAATCTTTCTCATTATCCATTTTGTCATCTGCATCAGCTTTCAAATTAAACCAACCTCAACTTTCACCATTTAGAAAAGGGTTATCAATGACACAATTCACACCTTTAGGCAATAATGATAAACTAATCCTTTGTTATGTATTGTTTGGCTATATATTTTGTTAGTCTATCATAGATGCTAACCTGTATTAAACCATTACCAAACGACAAAATATCTTGGTGACCCACTTCAAAAACTGCCTCAAATGACAAAAAGAAAATTATAAAGATATGATTTGTGTAAAATATGGCACATAAAACATTGACACAAAAGGAGAAACTGCTGGTCATCAGCAGTTCCTTCTTTTGTTTCAATTTTTTCCCAAGCCTGTTCTATTAGGGACGTCAAAACCAGGTCTTGTTTGGGAAAGGGTTAAAATTGTATACTTTTTAGTTAGTCAATACCAGAAATTGAACTCAAGTTTATTCCCAGCTTATTCATGTAATTCGTTACAAAAGAGAATGAGATTCAATACTGTTTAATAAAATCTGGTACTGCACAAATCAGCATTCATTTGCAACATCAGTGTGATAGCTAAGTACTACATAAACATATTTAATTTGCTTAGCAGGATTTCTTGTTGAGCAATAAACCATGTTTAACACAAAATGTAACTTTTCCTTGTTAAAATTTTGATGTATATTGCATGTCATTCTAGTACTCATATATACTCAAGAATACTTAAGTACTACTCGAGTACTACTTAAGTACTGTAACCAGTTTAGTACTCAGTACTCATAAGTACAAGTACCAAATCTGAAATACTCAAGTAGTATTCGAGTATTAGAAAGTCAGTACTCGTCACATGCCTGCTGCCAGCATATATTATTTCGTCATTTTTCAATAAAAACCTCGTAACTGCAGCTTGAAATAAGCTGCAGTTACGAGGTTTTTGTTGAAAAGCAGCAATATGTACTTACAATTGTTTTGTACTGATCAATTTAAGTTTTATTTTTATGCATTTATAAAACCTAAGAAATTTTGAAATGAGGAATGAATGGTCATGATGGAAATTGAGCTCCTCAAATTTTAACACATTTCCCAGAAAAAATCAGACTTACTGAAAAATATATCTACATACCACTTACACTACTTATTTACAATATTGGTTACATACATGTACACATAGCTTGATAATTTTCTTAATCAATACCTCATTTCGATGTCCCAATTAGAGATAGCTTTTGTGAACATTAGAGGAAAAAGAAAAAAATGCTGGTATGCAGCATATTCTCCTTTTCCCTCAATGTTTTCCATGCTTTAATATATTATGTATTTACATACATATCAGATTGTCCCAAAAATGTAAGGTGTACGGGATATATTGCAAATGTCCCAGAAAACAAACATTTCTACATTTAATACTAATATTCTTGATATCTGCAACCCCTTAGGATTGAATTAGCTTAACCCTGTCCCAAAATTAGCCCTTGTTTGACAGTCCCACAGAATATAAAATTAGATATCTTTGAAGGAAGAGGAGAAAATGCTGATGACAAATATTGACCACTTTTCCATCATGTATTTTGTATGCCATTAACTCTTTCGCTGCCAATGTCGCCTTTTGGCGACCTATTACAAGACTGCCAATGTCGCCTTTTGGCGACTTCAAAACAATACCTTAATTAGGTCATTCAAGGTCAAGGTCAGGGTCATCTGATCAAACTGCCTGATAAAAAGTATGCTATTCAACAAAATAGTTTATGTACAATCATTCCTGAAGGTTTCAGGTTAAAATTCATCAATAATAATTTTACTATATTATAAACTGATAAGCCCTGTTATGAAGTTTAAAAAAAAATTGGCACTGGAAATAGCACAATTCCAGGAAATTTGGCAGCGAAAGAGTTAATTTCTTGTTTTCCTAAAGATTTGTCAGATTATCCCATTACTGCACAGTGACGCCTTTTGACTCTCTAACAAGAAAAAGCTTGGGAATACATTAAGGCAAATGAATAAATTGCTTGTGACAAGCAATTTCTTCATTCGCCACAATGTTTTCTACCGAAAATGACCAAACTATTTATAATTTAATTCACTTCAAATTGTTGTCTGCAACGTCTTTGAATTTGGAATGGTTTAAAAATTTGCCTTCTGGTAATGGGCTATACAGCCCTTTAGAACCACAATGGAAAATTGATGTTTGTTAGAGATAAAAGAATAATTTGTTTCTTGTTCCTTTCACAAACAATTTCTTGTTTGGACTGAAAGAAAGACACAATAAAAAAAAAGAAAAAAAACACACACACACACAAACAAGAAAAGTCAGCTTTTCTTTTCTCTCCATAAATAGTTCTACCCTTTTTCATGATCATTTTATGAATTCATGTTGGAAGTATCATATTTTCTATAACTTGATCCAAATACTTGGTTGTCTCAAAACTGTTTACACTTACATTTGCTAAATTCATAGTGCCATGTGAACCATATCTGAGATACATTTTTTCGTCCTTATTTTTCTTTGGGGACTGTATTTTTGCACTTTCCTTCAGACAAATGAATTCAGGCTACTTACATTGGTTGAAAAGCAATTTATCACAGTACTATTTAAAACAATATTTTCTATTATGTTTGGTTCCGTCAGCATTATAATTTCATGGACAGGTCCAGGGCAGTATAATAGGGAACGATTTATCCCGTTAACCGTGACATAATTTCGGATAAACAAATAGTATGCTGTTGCTGTTGTTATAAAATCTCATAACTATGGCTTGATTCAAGCTGTAGTTATGAGATTTTATAACAACACTGATGGTTTATCAAAATATCAACCCAGTCTATTTTTAGCACAAAATTCATTGTCATTCCTGCTATATCAATTCTGCTGTGTACAAGAAACCTTACAATATGTATACCAAACACCTTGTGATAGAAATTTTATGATATGTGACCTGTCACGCTAAAAGGGACCTTATAGGATGTGTGAAAAATGTCAACCCTAGTCAGTCTGCGCAGCCAGACTAGGGCAGACACTTTTCACTTTTATGTAATTTTCTAAATACGGAATGTTTCTCCTATCTTACTATATGTTTATTTTTTGCATACAGTATCTGCTTGAACTGTGCTGAGTCTGACAAGTTTGTCAAAATGTGGATTATTTTACTTCTGATAAGGTCCCTTTTAGGGTGACAGGTCACATACATGTTTTTGTGTGTGTAGAACCATAAGTGTCGACTTTCAAACTTTAGGTCACAAATTTTGAATGTGTTAAGAAAGACTGTTATGGTCAAGGTCACCTTATATAAAATTGAGATTTGTTGAATATGTACATGTATCTGTAAAAGTAATACATATGAGCTGGGATCTGGAAAAAGGTACTTTCAGGCTTTTGAGCTCAACCTGGTTCCAGATCAGTCTGTGTATACACACAGTCTGATCAGGAACCATGTTGTTCTTCAATACCGTCTTCATAGTTTGTACTAGCAACCATATGAGAGTAACATGGATCATAGCAAGGCTGCACCTTGGCACAGGCATGGTGTATAATCATGTGACTCAGAATTTCTGATAATCTTCAATATCTTTTTTAATACTTGACCAAATTGAATTCTGTTTGAAGCAGATAAGGCGGAAAAATGTCACAAATAACCTGGATGTGGTAGATTTTTATAAAATCAACTGATAAAAAAGTTATTGAAGATAAACCAAAAGTTCGGTTTATCTTCAATAACTTTTTAGCTCACCTGAGCACAAAGTGTTCAAGGTGAGCTATTGTGATCACTTTTTGTCCGTCATCCGTCCGTCTGTCCGGTCCGTCAACAATTTGGTGTTTACGCTCTAGCATCCACAAATATTAATCAATCTTGTCAAAACAAGTATGGTCATAATTTCTCGGATGAGTTCGATTATGGGCCTGATCAGACCAGAAAGTGCGGAGTTATCTGCCATTGAATGTCAAAAAATTTTCGGGGGAGAATATAGTCGCCATGCTGTCCGTCCGTCCGGCCGTCCGTGTGTCCGTCCGTCCGTCCGTCCACAACCATATCTCAGCAACCCTTGGACCAAATTCAACCAAACTTCACATGTGAACTCCCAGGTATAATCCCTAGAGACATTTTTCTCTGTTTGTTGATTTGAGGCTGCATCATGGAAAAAGGGGCCTTAATGTAAAAATTAGATTTTCTCCAATTTCTCTTCATCCAATGGGCAGAATTAAATGAAATTTTGTACTTTTGTGATAAATGAGATGTTCTAGACCATATTCTATAAATAATGTGTGTACAAAAAATCTGTCATGGGAAAAGGGGGCTTAATGTATGATAATTTGTCTGTCAGTCCGTCCACAGCCATATCTCAGCAACCCTTGGACCAAATTCAACCAACTTCACATGTGAACTTCCAGGGATAATCCCTAGGCATCTTTTCCTCCGTTTGTTGATTTGAGGCTGCATCATGGAAAAAGGGGCCTTAATGAATAAATTAGATTTTCTCCAATTTCTCTTCATCCAATGGGCAGAATTTAATGAAATTTTGTACTTTTGTGATAAATGAGATGTTCTAGACCATATCCTATAAATAATGTGTGTACAAAAAATCTGTCATGGGAAAAGGGGGCTTAATGTATGATGATTTTTATTTTGTGACAAACACTTATGTGGGGAGCATAATCGGTCTATGACGGCTCTTGTTTCTGTTTGAGTCACTGTGTCTAGATGTCTTTCGTCACTCTCTGTTAAAACCGACATTTTATCTTCCATATTGTCTAATTTGTTGTTAATAGTTTTACGTTCAGTTTCTGTCTGTGCATCCATGGCCGATACTCTGGTCTCCAGATCACTTAACTTTCTCTCGGAGACAAGAATGTCACAATACTGCGTTTCTAATTTGTGTAGTGTGACGTAATCATCTTTTATAGAAGATGCAATATCATAGATTTTCTTTCTAAATGAACAATCCATTGTTTCAAAAGTTGTCCCTTTGTTTACCTTTTCTACTGGTGGCACTATTTCCTTTAGATGTGTCTCAGAGTCCTCTGGTTCTTCATTGATAGTCTCGACTACTTCCTTCGTGCTTGTCTCCTCATTTGTTTGTTCGTTTACTACGGCCTTTAAGTGAGGGAATTCTTGTTCACACAAATCACTGAAGTGATTCCCCTGTACCGTAACGGTGTGAGTATCGAGATAGGCCTTGATTGTGAAAAGTTTGAATTGACTTACGTCATCTGCCCTTGAAACTTGTATAAATATTTCTTCAATCTCTCCCTATTGATTTTTATGCTCCCCTAAGGGAGAGCATATAGTCGCCGCTTTGGCTGTCCGTCCGTCCGGTCCGTCCGTCATTCCGTCCGTCCGAAGCAATTTCTCCATAACCTTTGGGCCAAATCAAATGAAACTTACCATGTGAACTCCCTATGACATAATGCCGATGTACTTTTCCCAGTTTTTGGATTTGAGGCCTCGTCATGGGAAAAGGGGACTTAAGGTTAAATACAGTTTTTCTCTAATTTCTCCAAGTCTAATGGTCAGAATTTGATGAAGTTTCATATTTGAGTAGTAAATCAGATGCCCTTGACAATAAACTATAAGAAATTTGGGTATAAATTTTATGTCATGCAAAAAGGGGGCTTAACATTTGTTGGCTTTTATGTTAGCTCTGTATGACATACATCTATTGTGACAATGCCTTATTCGGGGAGTATTGTCTGTCTCTGACGGCTCTTGTCATTGTATTTAACTTCAGTCTGGTAGGAGTCCACTTTTTCGAATTGGATGCAGTACCTTATGTAGAAGATTTCCATCCAGCACTTGACGTTTCTTGGGTACATTTTGAAGGCATTCATTTTGGCCGCAGGCTTGTACAAGTTTTGTTTGAAGGATTCTATAGGAGCCTCCAGTGCTTTGGAATTCGGTTTTGATGGATTGTTGGTAAATAATAGTTTGCCGTACTTGACTTGAGGCCGAAGTTCCTCGTAGTCCGTCTTCGTAAGATACAGCACACTGAGGAAACCTTTCCCATTTTTTGCCATGATGGTTAGCCTACTTGGTTGTGGACAGATGGTTAAGATTTGGCCATGTTGACAGTTTTGTGGCAATTCCAGTGTGTGGTTAATCTACATCGTAGTCATTGTTCCAAATGTGTAGTTACCTCGCATTTTACGTAGTTTTTTACTCTGTGTGTAACATTTTGCCCGGCAATATGGTTCGTCTGGATACTGTTACGTCGTTGTTGAGATACGTTGTTTTTCGTCTCCTTACTTCAGTTCTCACTGTTAGCAAAAATCCCCGAAGAACTGTATTATGTGGGTTATATTAAAGGTTTCTTGTATGAAATTACATAGTTTTCGTCTTTTCGTTGGTAAAAAAAATATTTTTATCTCTTGCCGCGAAAATTTACATGGGGTAGAAGGTGTCACACCGGTTATTATTGATTGATTATTGATCAATCAAGACAAAACTTGGACGTAATGTTGGAGACCATAAGATCTCAGATGAGGTAGATTTTCAGTCTTATCTGTTTAGAAAATTGAGAGTTATGTGCCCTTGAATTTTACAAAATTGCTGTTTTTGGCTGTTTTCGACCTTGTTTACACTCTAGAGTCTACAATTATCGATCAACCAAGACCAAAACTTGGACACTGCTGCTGATTATAAGATCTTGCATGAGTTTGAATTTTGCTCCAATTGAATGAGAAAGTTGTCAGTCATGTGCCCTTGAATCTGACAAAATTGCTGTTTTGACTCTAACAACCACAAATAATGAACAATCAAGATGAAATTTGGATTATGATGTTGATAACGATAATATCTCGGATTAATGAATCTCAGAATAATCAGAATAGAATTTGTTCAGTTATCTCTCCTTCAAATTTTATCTAGCAACCTCAAATAGTGACCAATCAAGACAAAACTTGACACAATGTTATTGACCATAAGTTTGTTTTTCAGTCTTGAATATTAATTGAATTGATCAAGACCGTGGCTCATATCATTTTGGTTCAGGTGAGCGATAAAGGAAATGGTCCTCTTGTTTATTAGTGGATTTTTAAAAAATCAAATGCGTCCATCTAATGCGTGACGTCTGTCCACATTCTCTGCTTCAAACAGAATTCAAATCAGTCCAGTATTTACAAAATAATTGAAGTTTTTTTTTTTAAATATTGTATCACGTGATTGTCCATCGTGACAGGGTGATGGTGAAATATGACTGTCATAAATGCTACAAGGGACATTTTTCCAGATTCCAGCTCATATGTATTTTCACCAGAAGAGCTTTAGTATTTCACAGACATATCATGTTTATTTTGTTAATTCATCTACATGTATAACTCACTAGTGCAAATTCATTGTTGAAACATTAAATTTTAACCCTTTCCCAAACATTTTTCCTCTTTTTGACCTCATAATGTAGAAATTAAGCTTTAACTTTTTGATGCCCCAAAAGATTAATTAAGACTTCGGAAAAACAGATAACAAAACTTTACACTGGTTTAATTCAAAACACATATAAATGGCAATATTTAATTGCATATTTTATAGACAGTGAAAAAAAAAGAGAAAAAGATTGAATGATGATGATAATCATTTTTTCCTCTTTTCTGTCTTGTTTTAACCCTTTCCTAAACAAGACCTGGTTTTGACGTCCCTAATAGAAAAGGCTTGGGAAAACATTGAGGCAAAAGAAGAAACTGCTGATAACCAGCAGTTTCCCCTTTTGCCTCAATATTTTCTTGGCTATATCATACACAAATTCAATCTTTATTAATATCCATTTTGATGTCTGCAGCAGCTTTTGAATTGGACACCCATAAAATTGTGTAGTTTTGGAAAGGGTTCAAGAGCATTCATTGTTTAGGTCATGAAAACTAGAGTTTATACAGTAGTCCAGCAATTTATTGATTTCCGCCAACATACCTGCCAAGTTTCATGCGGCCAAAAAATATAGACCATACCCATTTACTAATTATAGGCTATATTTTTATCAAAACGAAATCATATCAATTATTATCAGTATTGTTATGTAATTGTAACGAGATGATTTGCTTTGCACATGTGTCTCTAACATAACAAGATTTATGGGTTTTAATTCAATATATAAACATTGCTTGATCTTGCTATACAAGTAACGACTGCACTTATTAAGTGTTATTGGAACATATCTGTTTTTAACTACTTTTGTTGCCATTAGTGTCTTGTTATGTGTTTTGTCAACAGTTTTTAAAACAACTTGTGTTTTTAATGTTTATTTGTTACATGTTGTATTTATTAATGATGTGAATGAAATTTATTCATTGAAAACCAATTTTTTGCTGGCCATAATCATGACTTTGTCAATGTGATTTCTTTTTATACGCCACCAAAGGCTGTCATATATTGGCGTCATCTTCTCCGTCTGTTTGTCCGTCCGTCCATCTGGACGTAACTACATCCACTTTTCTTGTCAATGCAACTCCTAAGTTTCTGGCTGGATCTTTTTGAAACTTGGTCAATGTTATCACCTGAATGGGTAGATGTGCATGAAGTGAGGATTTCATGGTTCATTGATTTTTGCCTAAATTATGATCCCTTAAAACTTAGTCTCTGGGGCTTATTGAAATTGCAGCCTTGCGGCGTATATTGTGACTATGGCACTCTTGTTTCAAAGGGAGTTCACTATGAAATGTGAAGATAGTTGTATGTGATCGATATGGGAAATGAAAAGAATAGCAAGTTATTTGATAAACCATGTACTATGTTATTCACTTGCAACAATTTTGAGTAAACCCATCTATGTGTTTTCAACAGCAAATACTGTTTAACTTTTCTTAAGTAACTGCTGGTTTTGATGTTAATGTACATTTATTTTTCTTTAAATTTCAAGAGAAAAGAAGAGAATGATTAAAGAGTTTATTCTACTTCTATCTCAGTACTTCCCTGCTATTGTGTACAAAACCTAAACAGCGAGTAGCAAACACACTGCTGCATTTCAATAAAAACCTAGTAACTGCAACTTAATATAAGCTGCAGTTATGAGGTTTTTGTTGAAAAGCAACAATATATTTCATTTTATCGCCTGTAACTCCTTTTGAAAAGGACAGAACTAAAATTTTGTTATTTGTAATACATGTACTTATGTATGTATCATATTCAAAATAAAGTATTTTGCACACAGATATACATGTAAAATAAACCCACAAAGATCCTTTCTGTTGCAATATTTAATTTGGATTGTTTCACATTTTTTACCCTTTCCCAAAGGACAAAATTTAAGTCAATAAATACAGAAATTGCATACAATATGATACATAAATAATGTAGCAAAAGCGGAAAATGCTAGTTACTAGCAGTTTCTTCTTTTAATCCTTTCCAAAACGACAAAATTTTAGGGTGGCTCTATTCAAAAGCTTCTGTAGAAGACAAAATTGATGTTATAAAGGAGAAATTTGTGTACAATATAACACAGAAAATATTGAGACAAAAGGAGAAACTGCTGGTTATCAGCAGTTTCTTCTTTTGTCTCAACGTTTTTCCCAACCCTTCTTTTATACCAGGTCTTGTTTGGGAAAGGGTTAACTAAATTATTTTTACTTCTTTTCGGTTTTGGGGACATCAAAACCAGGGCTTGTTTGTGAAAGGATTAAAGGAATTCGCAGCAGGAGAAATGTGTTAAGCCTTATTTAAGCCTTATTTAACTGATTCCAAAACAGAAAAAATTTGGACTATTCCAATTTTAACCCTTTCGCTGCCATAGGCAAGTTAACTCGACTCTAGGGGTCGCTGCCATAGGCGAGTTTTCTCGACAAATTTAGGGGGGTGAAGTATATGAATATTTTTCTAACTAAGTGGTTTTCATGCAGTCTTTTTCTTAAAGCACCGTTTTAGTAATCAAAGTACTAGCGTTTGACAGATAAAACAGTGAAAATTGTGTTAAAATCGGTAAACTATAAGTGTTTTTATGAGGAATTTTTCTAACAAAAGACAACAATATGGCTGCCTTTAGAACATGCCCTTACTAGTCATGCCTAGAAGCTGAAAATATCACCATGAATGACACCAAAAATGCTGGAAAAGGCTTTGGGATAGTTTGAAATTATGTTTAGTTGACAATTTCAACAATCTGTTCCATCAAAACATTATACTTTCAACGGAAACATCTAGTTGAGGTATGTTCATCCATTTTTTCCAGTTGTTCTAATATTCCAACAATTTGCGACTAAAATCAAAATGAATAGATATTGCCACTTCATAAATAACTTTGAAATTTATGTAATATAATAGATTGCTAATCTCTCTGTATGTGCTGAAAATTTGAAAGAAATCTATCAAATGAGTCAAAAGTTATGCCTGTTTTTGACTACAGGGTACGATTCTTGGTTTCTTCGAATTAATTTGGCATCCAGAAGACAGTCCAATATTGGAAATTTGGCAGCGAAAGGGTTAAAGCAGCTGCAGACTACAAATGGCATGATATTTAAGATTCGACTTGTGTATGAAATAGCCCAGAAAATATTGAGGCAAAAGGAGAAAATGCTGATTATCAGCATTTTCTTCTTTTGCCTCAATGTTTTCCAAAGCCTTTTCTGCAAGGGACGTCAAAACCAGGTCTTGTTTGGGAAAGAGTTGAAATGACTGCTTGATTTATGTTGTTATGAATAGCTTCACCCAAATAAATCTATTTTGTCAGAATTATTATTTCTTGTTCAATTCATTCCCACAGGTTGATGGCCCTAAATAGTAATGTTGGAAAAAACATTGTGGAAACTGAAACAAGGGCTCCATGAAGCATCTCATATGCACTCAGATAATTGCAATGAATTTTGTGCTGAAAATAGACTGGATTTACCGTTATGTTTTGATAAACCCTTGGTCTTGTAACTACAGCTTGAATCAAGCTGCTGTTGCAGGATTTTATAACATCACCTACATGTATGATATTCTACAGTATTTGTTTGTCCGTAATTATGTCATGATTAAGCAGACAAAATCGTTCCCCATAAAGTATTCAAGAACAACTATCTGATCTCCCACTGTCAGTGGTCTGATCTCTCTCTGATCACTGATTAACCCATTTCCATATAATGACACATTTTGACGCTCAAAAAGATAAAAGCCTGAGGAATCATTGAGGAAAACAAAGAAATTGCTTGTGACAAGCAATTTCTTCATTTTCCACAATGATTTCTACCCAGAAAGACCAAAAGAACTTTGAATTTGGATCAGTCCAAAATTTTCTGTCTGGTAATGGGTTAACTGGTTATGTGTTTCCAGCGTTATGACTGCAGTTTGTGTTACTGTCACAGCTTGGACCCTTCCAATGACCAGAGTTGGGTATAAAAAGTTGAAAATTTGTCTTCTTTACATTCAATGTATTAGCCAGGTAAAGATACTCGTATATATATTTCGTCATTGTAAATGCAAAACCTCAAATCTCGTTTTTGGAAAATTTTGAAGGGGAGGGGAAAAAGTGCAATAACTTTTCCCAAACTGAAATGTTTTACTTGAAACTTTGACAAATTGTTCACAAATAATATGTCATTAATACTGACCAGTAAAAATATCTCAAAACCTGCGGGAATTGTCTAAAATGGGCACACAAGTTTGTACTTTGAAAATCACAAAAATCGACGAGGTTTTTCATTTACACTGACGATTTGTCTAAACTCACTGTGACAAAGATTTCTTTGTAAAAAAAATCTATGGTCCGGTTATGATATTATGGCACATGTTTACAAATTTTATCTTTTGACATTATGTAAATAAGGGAGTTTAGTTTGAGTTTATTGGGGTTTTACGCCGTTTTCAACTACCAGGGTCATATCGCGGCGGCTGGAGCACCTACCCATGGGTTCCTGTTTCTCAAACCAGTACTACCACAACACCCTTACCGAGCCTCCAGCTGCTCGCCCACTTAGGTTAACGATATCAAACCCATTGGTGGGTGACAATTTTGTCAGAAAGGGTATTAGCCGCGGCCGGGTATCGAACCCGGGACCTCTCGAATGAGGGTCAGATGCGCTACCAACTGCGCTAAGGCCGCGGCCGTAAATAAGGGAAAAGGTTTTCTTAATTTTGAATACAGTTTTGCATGCGTTGGTTCAAATCTTGCAGGCACGAGACACCTGCAAGATTTGAACCAATGCATGTAAAATTACAGTACAATATTGTACAATAGATACCTGGCATTTCTCTCACCAGTACTACAACTACATCCTTATCCAGACACCAGCAGCTCATGCATTTAGATCAGATTACAACACGGTGGGTAACCCATGTGACTTTTGGGAAGCGTTAACTCCGAAAAAATCGTCGGCTTCAAGGTATGTTTTGTTTAATTTCTCAGCTTATACTCTATTAATTTTTATACCCCCCACAATAAAGTTATGGGGTGGGGGGGGGGGGGGGGTATACTGGATTCAGGTTGTCCGTCCGTCCGTCTGTGTCTGTCCGTCCGTGGACATAATTTTGTGTCCTCTTCTCCTCCCACAGTTTTTGACCGATTTTGCTGAAATTTTAGCAGGTTGTTTCCTATCATATGAAGTTGTGCACCTGCAATTTTCATCTTGATCCAGGCTGTAGTTTCAGAGTTATGCCACTTTGAACTTTAGCACTTTTTCAGTGACAACGCGCTAGTGGGGGGTATTTGTCCGCTTTGCGACAGTTCTAGTTATGAGATAAAGTGCACGGAACACGCATTTGAGAGGGCTATTCCCGTTTTTATCTCACTCTGCTCCAAATCCCCTGGTTTCCTCAAACATTCAAGCGAAAGTTTTCTTTGGTGCATGTGAACGCTTCCCACTTTCGTTTTGCACTTACAATATTTTGGCTCGAATGTTTGAAGAAACCACTGGATTTGGAGCAGAGCGAGTTAGAGCCCAGAATAGCCCTCTCAAAGGTGCATTCCGTGCGCTTTATCTCATCAAAATCTGTAGCGTATAAGCTGAGAAATTAAACAAAACATACCTTGAAGCGGACAATTTTTTCGGTGTGAACGCTTCCTAAATGTCACGTGGGTCACTGTGTACCAGTTTCCATCCAAATTATGGCAGGGAAACAATGTCAAAAAAGGGATTTGCAGCCGCTAGCTGGGATCACAGGTTAACGATTCAAACCGCACCATGAATGGTTTGATAATCTGGAGGTTTGTTAAGGATGTTGTGGTAGTCCTGGTATGAGAAACAAGAGGAATCCATTGTTAGTTGCTCCAGCTGCCACGATATGCCCATAGCACTTAAAAGAGGCGTTCCACAACTAATCAACCAATAGTGCCATGACATATAGGGATTGAAATTAAACAAAAGAACACAAAGTTGTGTAACAACAAGTTTAATCAAAGTGATTTTAGTTGATAAATTACTCCAATCATGCATACATTCAACCCTTTCCCAAACAATACCCGGTTCTGATGTCCCTTATCTAAAAATAAGCATTTTCTCCTTTTCTCTAAATATTTTCTATGCTATTTGATACAAATCTTATCTTGATTATTATCAGTTTTTTCCTCTGCTGCAGCTTTAAAATAGTAACAGTTCCTTTTTGTCTTTTGGGTAAGGGTTAACATGATTTTTGTCAGTCCTTTCCCTAACAAGACATGGTTTTGACCTCCCTGGAAGAGTAGACATGGGAAAACATTGAGACATAGGAAGAAAATGCTGATAATCAGCATTTTCTCCTTTTGCCTCAATATTTTCTGAGCTATTTCATACACACAGCCCATCTCTATCAACATCCAATTAGTTATATGCAGTTGCTTTAAAATTGGAGCGCCCTAAAACTTTATTGTTTGGGAAAGGGTAAATATGATAAACCTTTACCATAAAATGTGTGCCTTCCACTTCAAATTAGAACACATGGTAGAAATATGTGACCCGTCACATATGGACTAATGGAACAATGAACAAGATGTCTTTGTGAAACACAAATGCCCCTGAAATGGCCAATGTTAAGTTTTCAGGTGGACAGACTGACAACAGTAAAACAATATGCCCCTGATCTTTTTCGATACAAGGCATAAAATAATTGTCACTTTTCTGTGAATATCTAAAAGGTAGATAATTAAGGCCAGTGTGCAGTTAGGTGCAAAACTGTCGTAAGTGCATATCATCGTTGTAAATGCAAATCCTCGTATCTTGTTTTTGGAAAATTTCAAAGGGGAGGGGAAAAAGTGTAATAACCTTTTCTCAAACTGGAATGTTTTACTTGCAATTTGGACATATTGATCGCAAATGATTTGTCATCAATACTGATCAGTAAAAATATCTCAAAAAACTGCAAGAATTGTCTTTAACTGGGCACAAAAGTTTGTACTTTGAAAATCGCAAAAAATTGACATACGAGGTTTTGCTTTTACACCAAGGTTATCCTTTGATACACATTAACAATAGTTTTGTACTTTGGCCTTGTAATGCTTCCTGCAAATATTTTGGTTACAAAATCTTAATCTGGACAGATATGCAATGAAATGATAGAATGATGTACATCATACCAAATATAATAAATTATGCTTTAACTTAATCCTGTCCAAAATAAATACACTTTGATGTGCAACAAAAGAAAGGCTTTAGAAAACAGTGTGGAAAATGAAGAAATTGCTTCATTTCATAATTTCTCGAAGTGTTTTCTACCCAAAGATCGAAAAAGTAAAATTCTATTCACTTGACATTGTTGTCAGCAGCATTTTTGAATTTGGACTAGTCTATAATATTGCTGTCTCCAAAATTTGTACAATTGAAGTAGGAAAGCATTGAGGAAATAGCATAAAAAGCTTATCATAAGCATTTTCTATTTTTCTTCAAAGATTTCTTTGTTAGGTTTTGTCATGCAGTCGGGGAATGCTTTGAAATGGTTATTTCTAAAGATGCATATACATCAGTACCCCCATTTAACTAGCAAACTTACAAATATCTTTTGCGTAAATTTGAACAAATTTTATTTTACATAATAACCAATCTGGCTCAACCCTTTCCCAAACAAGACCTGGGAAGCGTTTTACTAACATATGATTTTGAAAAAAACCTTGTAACAACACATCTGATTGGAAGAGAAGTAATAACAGTAATTATTCGGCCAATCAGATGTGTTGTTGTTTTAAAAATGTTCGTAAGTTTGTTAGTAAAACGGGCCCCTGGTTTTGACGTCCCTGTAAAAATGGCTTTGAAAAACATTGAGACAAAAGAAGAAACTGCTGATAACCAGTAGTTTCTCCTTTTGTCTCATTATTTTCTGTGCCGTATTTTACACAAATCCTATCTTTGATAACATCCATTTTGTCATTTGTAGCAGTTTTTGAAGAGGATCCCCCTGAATTTTTTTTTGTTTGGGAAAAGGTTTAAGACATGTTTCTCCTTCACTTGGATGTCTTGTTACACGATTTACACAAAAAATCTTCATGAGTTTGTTACTAAAGGAAATCCCATGTATCGTCTTAACAACAATAAACAATATTTACAATACTATATCTCGTATCACTAACAGGGAATAAACTATTACTACTTGGTTTTCTTAACATTTGAAACAAGGATTTACACATAATCTAACATTTTAAACCAGGATTTAAGCATCTATGGCTGTAATCTAACATTTGAAATGTATAATGTAACATTTGAAACCATAATTTAAGAATAATGTAACATTTGAAAACAGAATTTACACATAATCTTACATTTGCATCAATAACATCATCTAATTAAAGATATTTTAATGAGAACCTGCAAATAAAGGATTTCATTGAATATTTGATGAAAATTTTGTACTTATAGCTTTAATTTTCAATTCAAAGTAATAAAGATTTTTTATATGGTTTTCAGATGAAAATATAACAATAAATACAATCTTGTCTGAAACAACGTGCAAGTCAACATGTGATTTTTGATTTACAAACTTTACCAATAAAATAAAATTTACATGCATGTGATTAAAATGTACATTTTAATGCCTTTGGAAATTCAACCAACAATAAAGATAAACGTTTTCTCAAACACACAATTTTAGACTGTTTTATTCTTAAAGTTACAGTCAAAAGTGTTATTTAACTTTTCCGAAAAGACAAACATTTTAGCATGGTTCTTTTTTAATGTGATTGCGGATGGCAAAAATTATGTTGATAAAGCTATGACTAGGACAAAATGTAACTGAAAAATATTGAGGCCAAAGGAGAAAATGCTGATCATCAGCAATTTCTTTTGTCTCAATATTCTCCAAAAAATTTCATTAGGGACGTCAAAGTCAGGTCTTGTTTGGAAAGGGATAAACTTCAATCTATAACACAAAAATCCTTGTGAAAAATCTGAAATTGATAGTTATAAGCATTTTCTTCTTTTTTTCCCAAAAAATTCATTATTCACTAACATTCTGCAGGGTTGACAAAATTAGGCCTCGTTTGAAAAGGGCATAACCCACTACCAGACACCAAATTTTAGGTTGGTCCAAATTCAAAGATGTTGCTGTCGACAATTTCAAGTCACTGAAATTTAACATTTTCTGGCCATTCTAAATATAGGTAGAAAACATTGTGGGAAATGAGGAGATTGCTTGTCACAAGCAATTTCTTCATTTTCCACATTGCTTTCCAAAGCCCTCATCCTGAGGAGCGTCAATATGAGGTAATGGAATAGATAATACAGTTGTGAAAAACCAACTGACTTATGAATACCAACTGTAGATCTATATGTAAAATTGTAAATTACGATTTACAAAATATCATTCCGATCATGTCTTACGTTGTAAACAGTACAATGTATATTTAAACTCTCCACAAAATTTTTAGATATATCATGTAAAAAAAACTCTTGTGAAAAAATGGACGGACATATTTGGACTTTTGGAGTGTAAAAGGATATTCAATTGTAAACATTGAAATGATTTTACGTATGATTAATGAAAAGGTGACTTTAGGTTTATAAATTAAAGCAAACTTTGTTAACTGGTGAGACTATTATAATTATGAGCACACTACTCAAAGGATCAAATTTTACATTTTTCACATCAAAATGTGGCTGAAAATTTTGGTTGATCTTCAATAACTTTTTTATCAATTAATTTTTAGCTCCACTGGCCGAAGGCCAGCGGGGCTTATGTCATGGCCCTGTGTCCGTCGTGCGTCCGTGCGTGCGTGCGTCCGTGCGTAAACAATTTTCAAACATCTTCTTCTCCAAAACTACTGGACCAATTTCAACCAAACTTCACCAGAATCATCCTTGCATGAATCTCTACCAAATTTCTTCAAAGAAATAAAATCTGTGCAGAACTTGAATTTTAATTAATTTAAATTTAAATTTTCAAAAAATCTTTAAAATATTATTCTTCTCCAAAACTACTGGACCAATTTCAACCAAACTTCACAGAAATCTTCCTTGCATGAATCTCTACCAAATTCCTTCAAAAGATTAAAATCCGCACAGAACTTGAATTTTAAATAATTTAATTGATTTAAATTTTCGAAAAATCTTTAAAAATTCTTCTGCTCCAAAACTACTGGACCAATTTCAACCAAACTTCACACGAATCATCCTTGCATGAATCTCTACCAAATTCCTTCAAAAGAATGAAATCTATGCAGAACTTGAATTTTAATTAATTTAATTGAATTGAATTTTCGAAAAATCTTTAAAAATTCGTCTTCTCCAAAACTACTGGAACAATTTGAACCAAACTTCACAGAAATCTTCCTTGCATGAATCTCTACTAAATTCCGTTAAAAGAATAAAATCCGTGAAGAACTTGAATTTTAAATAATTTAATTGATTTAAATTTTCGAAAAATCTTTAAAAAAAAATTCTTCTCCAAAACAACTGGACCAATTTCAACCAAACTTTACAGAAATGTTCCTTGCATTAATCACTTCATAATTCTTTCAAAAAAATAAATTCTATGTAGAATTTAAATTTTAATTTATTTAATTAAATTAATTTTTCGAAAAATCTTTTTTTCCAAAACTACTGGACCAATTTTAACCAAACTTCACACGAATCTTCCTTGCATTTATCTCCTCTAAATTCCTTAAAAAAAATAATTTCCTTGTAGAACTTGAATTTAAATAAAATTTAATTAAATTGAATTTTCGAAAAATTGTTAAACAATCTTCTTCTCCAAAACTACAGGACCAATTTTAACCAAACTTCACAGGAATCTTCCTTGCATGAATCTCTTCCAAATTCCTTCACGATCGGACGAAAAGCTTGGCCGTTGTGGGCTAGGCTTTTTTTTGCTATATGAAACAGTGTAATTTTAAGAAAATTTTAAAAGCATTTCTGCTCCTTAATCACGGTGGGGATTGTGCATGATGGGATGGATAATGAATAAGAAGTATACGGACAAATTTGCCTCGCTTCAGGTAAGAAATTGTGCAATGATTTTCTTATTTCTGCTCCAATTTTCAAGCGGTTTGTTGCATGTACCCCGCATTAGTGAGCTCTTTCCTCCGATATATGACTTGTTTGTAGAATCTTTGTACTTTGTCCAAAAATTGTTCCCAACCGACCAGAAAAACGACAAAAAATTTAGGTCCTTTTTCTAGTCGGTTGGGATCGGTTTTTGAGAAAAGTACAGGGAAGTTCCAGATAAATAATACATCTGAGAAAAGGGCTCAGTAAGACGGAGTACATGCAACAAACCGCATGAAAATTGACGCAGAAATAAGAAAGTTACTGCACAAATTCTTACCTGAAGCGTGGTTAATTTGGTCGTAGTCGTTACCATTTCGCTTTCTGGTCGGTTGGGACAATATTTCGGAAAAAGTATCATGAGTTTTCTAATATGTCATACATCCGATGAAAGAGCTCGATAAGGCGGGGTACATGCAGCAAACCGCTTGAAAATTGATACAGAAATAACGGAGTTATTGCAAAATGTCTTACCTGAAGCGAGGCGAGTTGGCATCAAATTTTATGCAAAAAATATTTTATAACAACACCAACGAAATACTATTTATTTGTCCGAAATTACGTCACGGTTTACTTGATAAAATCGTTCCCTATTGTCGGTAGTCGTTATCCATCCCATCATGCACAATCCCCACCGTGTTAATCACATATTGGATTTCATTCTGGTGTAGCATGAATCTTCTTTGAGTAGACCTCTATTGTATTCCTTCAAAAAGTTCGTAGTCTAAATGTCTAAAAGCCAGTGGAGCGATACAGGGCCATCTTGGCCCTCTTGTTTTAAAAATCCACAACAACCAGCTTATTCCTGGCATTTTTCCACCTTCTCTGCTTCAAACCAAATACAAATTGGTCAAGTATTAACAAAAATAATGATTATCATCTAAAAATCCGAGTCACAAGATTATCCACAGTGAATCTGATCCAATTCTGTTGAGGAGAGTACTTCAAAATAGAATATTAGTTAATATTAACTCATTCCAAAAACAACAAATATTGATACTGGTTGCAATTTAAAGGTGTTGCAACTGATAATATTTTATCCTTATTCTGATGTTATATGAAATTTTATGGTATATCAGCTGATGTTATACGAAATTTTATGATATATCAGCTGATGTTATATGAAATTTTATGGTATATCATAGAAAATATTGAAGGAAAGAGAGAAAATGCTAGTAAGCAGCATTTTCTTCCTTTCCATTATAGCGCTTTCCAAAACTGTCTCACTGTAGGGGTTTGTTTGAGAAAAGGGTTAACCCATTTCCTATAGGCTAATGATGTAATGTACAGAGCCTTTCAAAATAAGAGTGGGTAATGGGTTTTCAAAATGAAATATGTCTTTCAATGATAATTAAACCCTATATTGTGGGTGCTTATTGGAATTGTCTCAATGAGACAATTCCAATGAGTACCCACAACATAGGGTTTTGAATTGAAATAATAAATTAAGAATTCTTTAATCCTTTCCCAAACAAGACCTGGTTTTGACTTCCCTAATAGAAAAGGCTTGGGAAAATATTGAAACAAAAGAAGAAACTGCTGATAACCAGCAGTTTCTCCTTTTGTCTCAATATTTTCTGTGCCATATTTTACACAAACTTGACCTTTAATAACATCCGTTTTGTCATTTGTGGCAGCTTTTGAAGTGGATCACCCTAAAATTTTGCCGTTTGGGAATGGGTTAAACCTCTTTTATCTGTTGCTCTGATGACATTAACCTGAGACAAAATGGTGCACAACCATTATGTAAACTGGAATGAGACTAAATAATTGAGCTTGAATAAGGAACAAGAGCTGTCCGAAGACAGCGCGCTCGACTTTCTAAGTTGCTTAGTATAAAGGGGGCATAACTCCAAATAGAGTGGTCCCAGGGTCATTGGCCCTTATAGTAAGGTAGAGGGTGTGATGGTGAATAAGTATTCCAAGTTTGGGTTGAATCCCTTTGATAGTATGGAAGTTATTGATGTTTGAAAAAACTTTAACCTTGGTTGCAATGCCAACGCCAACGCCGACGCACGGGTGACAGTATAAGCTCTCATTTTCTTCGAAAAGTCGAGCTAAAAACAACCCTACTTACACTTAAGACCAAACAATGAGCATGGATTTAGATTAGCCTATGCTTAAAGGGCGACGGTAACAGATGGTCTAATTGCAAAAAATGAAATTTTTTGAAAAAATATGCAAAACTTTTGTGTTGACCACCTCGGGATGGTTAATAATATGCGATTCAGACAGAGAATAAGCAAAAAATTACAAGACAGATAGCTGAATTTAGGGAGAATCCAAACCTAAATTCAACCCCGTCTCAGATGGGGTTAGAATTATTTTTAAATTGTTGCGCATGCGCATACAGCGCGGACCATGATTCAAACGAGATTCATACTTGAATTTCAATATGACGTCATCATGTATGTTGTGACGTCATTTAAGAAAGTCGCATGTCCTACTGTTTTGACCTACTTTCGACATCGCTTCATGAACTTGGTATCAAATTGCGGAAAAATGAGTCGTTGCTTCAATAGTTTGTCGTAATCATTTAATCAGGTCATATAAAGCTTAAAAAGTGTACATTTCGTTTGTATTTGACAATTTTTGGGTCCAAATCTGGGAAATAGCAGCTTTAAAGACAGTCTGATCAAATTCTTAAAGTTCTCATAATGTCTTCCAAAATAATAAGCTCTCATTTTGAAGAGATCCTGCGCATAAAAAATATCCTGAAAGCAAATGAACAATGAACAATTTTATTTCCATAATTAAGGCCACCGGCCCATAATATATGAACATACAATTCATATATACACAAAAGTGACATATAACCAAGTAAGGTCAGACAGTAATTGATTTAAAAGAGAAAAATATGTATTAATACTAAACTTTTACAAATTTATGTAGATTTAATGTTTTTGATAAGAATTATCAAAATTAATTAATGTTTAATTCTTCATTTTCATTTGATTCTATAAAAGCTTTCCTTTCTTCAAAAGCGACAGTTATGTATTTCGAGAGTGAAAGGATAAAATTTTCCTGTTGACATTGCATTATAGAATTGAAGTGATGTTTTGTTGGTAAAGCTTTTAACCATTTTTCTGGCCACAGAGCTTTGCGTAAATCGTTGTATAACGGACAGATTAAAATAAAGTGAAATTCATCTTCAACTATATAAGTGTGATTTTTTAAGCAAAATTTACATATACGAAATTGACAATCTAAATTGCTGTGTCTTCCTACTTCAATTTCTAACTTGTGGTTGGAACACCTGAAATTTGCTAGTGCATAGCGATCATTAAATGGCATATCAATTTCTAAATATTTTTCGATTTCTAGAAGCGACTTAAAATTTTTGTATGAATTAGCTTTAGAAGAATTGTTCAACTTTGCTTGCCAATTCTGAATAGATATGTCTTGAAGTCTTTGTTTAAATTGCTGTATGAATACACGAGTATTTCCCACCTCATTGGCTATCCATGCATATCCAAAACCATGCTCAAATAATAAAGATTTAATATTTGTTGCCCATGTCTGCCTTCCCGATTCATCAAGTTTTCGAAGTAGATCATAACATTGTTTAGGATATCTTGAATTCGGCAATGTTATCAATTTTGTCCAATATATTATTGTTTGTGTCACGTATGATATTGCAAGAGGATGCCTACCACATTCACCAAGAACTAAAAAATCTGCCGTGTTCTGATTTAAGTTACATAGTCGCTTGCAAAATTTGATATGTACTTTTTCTATTATACTGTAATACTTATATCCCCAGATTTCCGCGCCATAACATAAAATAGGTTTAACCATACTATCGAATAATTTGAATGCATCTTTTGGTTTAAATCTCCCGTATTTGTGTTGATAGTTATATATACTATAAATTGCTTTTATGGCTTGGGCTGATTGAACTTCAAGGGTTTTTGTCCAGCATAATCTATTACTAAAGAAAGTTCCAAGGTATTTATAATATGAGACAACCTCAATATTTACACCATTCAGGGACCATTTTTCATTGTTTTTCAAATATCTCTCCAGTATTACTGAATTTAACAGCAGCGCTTAATTTACTGAGGAAAATGCTGAAGACCATCATTTTCTCCCTTTCCTACTTTGCAAATCTCGTCTCTCAGGACATAATCAAAACTTTTTTAAACTTGTAGAAACTTATGGCAGCTGCAAATTATCTGAACAATGCATTTACTTAATAAGTGAAAGATGACCCTTGATGATTCCTTGTTGGTTTTTTCTATATCTTAGGTCGTATGTACTATTACAATAAAGGGCACTTTTATAGAGGTGGACGGCTCAGTTCAATCTCAAAATAGTTTTTGCACAACAATTCTAAATTCTATGTTACATAATGGATGCTATTGGTGAAACATTTATCGAATGACAGCAATAATCATATGAATCATATGAAAATGAACTTGATGGCATATGAAAAATCATGTTATTTTATAAATAAGGTAAGTATATGGATGAAACAGATGTATTCATTTGATATATGGAAACAGTGCAAAGACAGAAAAGAATGAAATGTGACCCGTAATGCTAAAAGGGACCTTATCGGATGTGTGAAAAATATCGACCCTAATCAGTCTGCGCAGTCCGCGCAGCCAGACTAGGGCCGACACTTTTCACTACTATGTAATTTTCTAAATCTGAAATGTTTTCCCTATCTAACCATATGTTCATTTTTTGCATACGGGATCTGGTTGACTTGTGCTGGGTCTCACAAGTTTTTCAAAATTTGGATTTTTGAAGTTCCGATAAGGTCCCTTTTACTGTGACGGGTCACAAATGTTTCATGTACTTGTATTGACATTTCGTGCTTGTGATCATTTGTGCCTTGAAATAATTTTTGCACATAATTTCTAGATTTATATGATAATGAGAAATGGATTTTTTTTTGAGACACTTTAAATCATTTTAGGGCCTGGTCACGTACACCAACACACGTCCACATCACAGCTGTACCACATCTTAAACAAGGGTCACGTACAGTATAATTTTAGATGTTATGTGGATGCGATATGGAAGTAAAATTGTATATGACCAGGCCTTTACAGATAAAAAGTGGATACTTAGAACATTTTTATGGTAAAAAAAGAATATGAAAGCATGCTCTCAAGCTTTCCTGAAACAATATCATGTTTTAAAAACTCACACAGGGAAGCTTTGACTCATAAAGAACTTTGTCTTAAATTGAGAACTGCTATTGCTGGTGCAACAAAATAAATATTACATATAGCATAGTATTTGTATACTTAAGCATTGAAAGGGGTTGGGGGATATAGCTTTGCATTCTCTATATCAGGGATGTCAAAACTGGACAATATTTCAGAAATGGTTAATGTGTTTAAACTCAATATTCATATTTTTCTGCTTTGAGACAGATAATCCTTACTAGAAATCTACTGTGTTTGCGCTAAGAGAACATTTAATCACAACACCTTTATTGTGCATCATTCTTTCTCTCTTATAGATATTGCCTTTCATACAGTATCAGATGGCAAAATCTTAGACTGATCAAAATTAAAAGATGTCGCAGATGTCAATTTCTAGAGAACCAAATTTTACAATTTAAGAGTTTTCGTTGAAAAACAGCGATATATATCCAATTTTGATTGTAAGAGGTATATGTTTAAAAAAATTGAATAAATGTTGCAAAATCTGAGAACAAGACTGAAAATTTGACTTTATCATGAATACAACCTTTGGACGTTTATGGAATTAATGTGATAACAAACATATCCTCATTGGGAGGTCAAAACCTTGTAACTACAGCTTTTCAAGCTGTAGTTACAAGGTTTTTGACCTCCAACTTATGACTATTTCAAATATTCAAGTAGGCTGTTCTTGCTGCTGTTGTTGCTGCTGCTGTTGAATCAACTGTTGTTGTAAAATTTGTTGTTGTTGTAACTGTAATTGTTGTTGTTGTTGCAGCAGTAATTGTTGTTGTTGAGGATCGAGCTGTTGTGGGTTTATTATCTGTACATTCTGCTGAGTCAGCATTTGTTGTTGTTGTTCCGGCGTGAGTTGTTGTAATTGATGTTGTTGTTGTGCTTGTTGTTGTGCTTGTTGTTGTGCCTGGCCTTGGAAGTACTGGTGCATCTGTTTAGCCACATTGTATACGTAGCTGATGTCCGGCCGCTGTTCGGGTATGGGGTTGATACATATTGCAACTAGTTTACGTAACTGAAACATAGAGGGAGAATATCAATGTTGTTGTAATTGTTGTTGTTGTTGTTGTTGTTGTTGTGCCTGGCCTTGGAAGTACTGGTGCATCTGTTTAGCCACATTGTATACGTAGCTGATGTCCGGCCGCTGTTCGGGTATGGGGTTGATACATATTGCAACTAGTTTACGTAACTGAAACATACCAGGAAAATAATGCTTAATAAGGTATCAGAAACCAACCAACAATTTAAAGTGACATTTCAGAATTTTTTGTCATAAATATTACTTTTATTTTTATCTGAAAGAGCATATTTCCTTATGAAAATTCTGAAAATTTCAAGCCAAAATATTGCGCCGTTTACGATAAATTTATATTTTTGTGTTAAAATTGAACAAATTGTTTATTGATTATGCACAGTTCGGATTTATATGCAATTTATCGATTATGCCTCAACTTTAAATGCGTGTTTCTCGCTTATTGGCAACAACGTAAAAAAAACTAATAGTATTTATACTCATTAGAATAACTTATCTTGGCATCAAGACATACTTTAAAAAATTGAAATTGGAATGAAATGCCCCTTTAACCATTGAACAAGACATGGTATTGTTGTCCCTTGTAAAAATTGGTGAGGGAAAACATTGAGACGAAAGAAGAAAATGCTGATAATCAGCATTTTCTCCTTTTGTCTCAATTTTTTCTAAGATTCATACTAAAATGGTCCACTTTTTATTAAAATCTATTTTGTTGCTTATAATAGCTTTGAAAATGTCCCACCCTAACATTTTGTTGTGTTCGAAAGAATAATATATTATTTATATTCATATAACAAACAAGTTCACTTATCCATCCTTCTTTCGTTGGTATTACCAGGACAATATTGGTGTTCTGAAATTCCTTAGCAATAGTCCTACTATGATCAGTAATAACTTTGCTTAATAAACTGATGACTTCATTTTTTTGTTTACCAGTCCAAATTGCAATACCATTACCTTTATGGCCATATAGGAACAAAACATGAAGAATAAGAATGAAATATAAGCAAGTAAAAAATTGATATTAAAGGACTACTATAACATCCTGACTTTCTTCACTACCTGAGATAGTGTCGATTGTGCATGAGTAGAGTGGATAATTGGATTAGACAGTGATGCTAAACTCTAGGCAAATGAGTTTTGTATGTGACAGCTATGTCGTCAAAATGATTACCTGTTCAGAATACACATCTGAGGGTAATGGTGGGTAATCACATTTATCTATCTTCTTACACAGAGAATATCGGTTCATCTTGTCACAAATAAAACATAGAACAAATATATGTCAAAATAATTATCTGTTCAGAATACACATCTGAGGGTAATGGTGGATAATCAGATTTATCTATCTTCTTACACAGGGAATATAGGGTCATTGTGTCTCCATAAAATATAGAATAAATATATGTCAAAATTACCTGTTCAGAATACACATCTGAGGGTAATGGTGGGTAATCACATTTATCTATCTTCTTACACAGAGAATACAGGTTCATTTTGTCTCCATAAAACGGGGATTGTAATGCTGCCATCTATAAGTAAATATCATATAATTATTTCGAAACTTGAATAACTCTTGCAAAATTTTACCATTTAAATATGAGTTAAGTTTTTGAAGGGACTTACACTACCCCAAAATATCTGCAAAATGAACATTACTGAGAACAGAATGGTGATGAGGTTTTAGTCCTAGAGGCTAAATCTGCCAGTTACAAGTACGTTGTTGAGCAATTCCATGCTGTTAACCCTTTCCCAAACAAGACCATGTTTTGACATCCTTAGTAGAACTTGTTTGGGAAGACATTGAGGCAAAAGAAGAAAATGCTGATTACCAGCATTATCTCCTTTGGCCTCAATGTTTTCTGATCTATATCATACACAAATCTAACCATTATCAATACACACTTTTTTGTTTGCAGCAGCGTTTAGATGAGACCACCCTAAAGCTTTGCCATTAGGGAGAGGGTTAATGGGGGGTCCTCTCCTTCATTTGCAGCTATATAACTTTGGGTGAAGGAATTCCAGGGATTCAGAGGGAGTTCAGTTGACAAAAATTGTGAAATTACTACTACTGAGGAGGACTGGTTAAGGTACCAAGACATTGACTCCTTTAGATCTTGTATTAATGGTTGGCAAACTAGATGGAACAGTAATGTGGAATAAACTGAAACTTAAACTTAAAACTGGTTACATTTGATTAAACACCTATTTTTACGGAAATCCATATTCAATGGCGTTTTACAACAATGATGACAAACACACAAACTATACGTAATATTATTAAGTCCTACATTCTGTGTTTAACAAAACTCAGAACAAGCTATAAAAATCTCTGAAATAGTGGGTTTTCAACTGCTTTTTGAACCCATAAATTGTGTCACAAGATTTTAAACTGGATGGAAGATTATTCCACAGTTTGGGTCCAATAGTTCCAAAGCTTCGGTCGCCAAATGTCTTTCTGTTGTTAAAAGGAACTTGGTAGCATTTGTCTCTAGTAAGGGATGATCTCAATTCACGCCTGGTAGGTTCTGTTGAAAGTAGTTCTGTTAAGTATTCCTGGGCGTGACCAATGGAACACTTATACATAAATGTCAAGATTTTGAAAGAAATCCTGGCTTTGACGGGCAGCCAATGTAAATCGTACAGTGCCTGTCTAGAACTGTCCATCTTTTGGCGGTTTAAAACAAGTTTGGCACACATATTTTGGATCCTCTGCAGTTTTCCCATTTCAGCCTGAGAAATTCCGTATAAAATTCCGTTACAGTAGTCAAGATGGAAAATGACCATTGATAACACTAATATTTCGGTGGCTTCCTTTGTTAAATATTTCCTTATACACTTGATTTTGAAGTCGTTAAGCATTGCTATCCTACACTTGCGTTTCACATGCTCTTTGAAATTATGAGATTCGTCTAAAAATGCCCCTAAATATCTAATACAATTTTGTGATTTAATTTCATCACCAGCAACATCGATTGATTTAGTATTACACTTTTTCAATTGATGCCGACTTCCAAACATGATAAACTCAGTCTTTGATGTGTTCATTTTGAGTTTGTTCTGGTTCATCCAGTTGTTAATTAAAAGCGCACATTGCTCAAGGTCTTTAACAGCACATTGCTTACTGTCATGAGCAGGATTTGCCTTTCTTTGGTCTTCTGTGGATGGTTGAAAGCGTTTGTTTGCTGTATGATTGTCGGCAAACCCATACAGAGCAATTGACGGGGGAATGACATTAAAATAAAGTCCCCGCATATGTTAAATAAAGCCAGGGACCCAGACAGCTACCTTGGGGAACACTACACTGTAGAATACGCGGGGATGACAATGTTGAATCGACACTTACACAACAGCTGCGAGGACGTAGGTATGATTCTATCCAGTTTAAAGCTACAAGATTTGTGATCGTCGGTAATAGCTCGCTTAAGAAAGACTTAAGAACGTGTGTAGGCAATGTATCCAATTCAGACGATTTTGTTTGTAGTTCACTGATAAGTTTCTTGATCTCTTCCTCAGACAATTCCTTCAAATCGTATATTGGAGTTGCATCCTTCTTGTCGGGCTGAAAATTGGCAAAATTGCTTAACGAGTCGCGTATTTTGCCAATTTTGTCCATGAAATGATCTGCAAATTTGTCTGCTAGGCTCTCATTACCATTCACTGTGGGTAGCGGGTTATCAGATTTCATCCCGGTCAATTCCGACACAAACTTGTAGAGCTGTTTGGAATTTCCTTTAGAGTCAAGTACCCGTTGACTTAGAGTATGCTGCTTTTCACGCTTTATTTCGTAAAAATATTCCTTACGAGTCTCTTTGAATGTTTCATACTGCTGTGGTTGTTTATGTTTACGCCAAACTCGTTCTGATTTCCGGAATGCTCGTTTTAGTCGAAGAATGTTTTCGCTGAACCATGGTTTTGGTGCCCTATATATTTTTGTTTTCTCCTGTACCGGTGCGTGAATGTCTAAGAGTCGAGCTATTTCGTCCTCAAACTGCTCTACGAATGAATCTACCGTGTTGCTCTCAATAGCGATTTCGGTGATATCTCTGGAAAAAGATGTGTCGCGCAGGCCCTTAAAATCCCAAAAGCGTACAGATTTACTAACAATGTTTTCCTTTTTGACTTTAGTGACAACTTTCACTGCACAATGATCGGATACAAAGGTACCTTGTTCACATGACAATATTTCAATGCCATTTGCTTCCTCTGTTATTACTAGATCAAGACTGTTACCTCGTTCATGGGTTGGAAAGTCAAAATGCTGGTTCAATCCAAGGGCAAATAAAGAATCATTAAATTCAGACACTGTATTTACATGTTCCTGAATATGCAAGTTAAAATCACCCATTATCATTAAGTTTGTATATTCTGGGATGGCTATTTCCAAGAACTGGCAGAATTCGGTCACAAATTGGTTAGGTGTTGCCAACGATGGTGGTCTGTATATACCAAAACCGTTTATGGTGATATTTTTCAGAATGAGTTGCCATACACCATGCTCAAATGTTTGTGTATTGGATGATGGTAACTTTCGCATGATTACATTCTCTCTACATGTAAGAGCGATGCCGCCACCGATTCGACCTTTCCTATTCGAAACAATTATTAGTTGCCACAGCTATACCACTTGTAAGGAACGCTGGAATATTGCAAGGCTGTATGATTGGTATATGCTATGCATGTACAATGTTAACAATGTTTGCCTACTTTTTAGTGTTTGTGACATCACATTTGCCGTCTACTGAAACGGTGTTAGGGTGAATTATCATCCATGTAAATTTGGCTCTGGTATATACGGGGACATTTCCCTTGGTAGACAAAAGGTCAAATATCTGGGTAGCGTTTTACTAACATTTGCGTAAGTTTTTGCGTAACTTTACGTCTAAAAAAATCTTATGCAAATTCTTAGGTGCGTTCTACAAAACGATCGTAAGAAAATTTTGAACGTAAGAAAAAAATTATCATAACTCTAAAAATAGAACAACAGCGGCTAAAAATAAACCAACAATGTGCTCTTATCCCAGTTTAGTTTCTCGTAAATATCAAAAACTACTAGTTATGTTCTAGTTTTAAACTGTGCTATTTAGCATTGATAAAGGTAATTCTGCAATTAAAAATTACAGAAATTGGATATTTTAGGTGAATTGCTGAACAATTACTAATATGGTTCCAAACGTATTATATACGTTCGAAGTAGTCCATTAGAATCGGGAAAACGTGAAAAATACTAGCTGTCATGTTGTTGTTGTTTTATTCTATAAATAGTAACACAAAACAAAGCGAGAAGAAACAACGAAATAAACATACATTTTCCGTCGATTTTTTAATAGCAGCCTTTCCTTTGATATGTATTTTGAATTTTTCGGTATTTTTTTAGTTTACAAGGCTTTTTAAGGTAAATTGAGGCACTGGCATTAGTTACGAAAATACTTACATCAACTATTTTTGATCGTAAAGTTACGCAAAAACTTAAGAAATTCTTAGCTGCGAACATTTTTAGTAAAACGCACTTACGCAAATAATTTGAACTTACGTTCAAATCTACGAAAAATTCTTGCGTAAGTTCGTTAGTAAAACAGGCCCCTGGTTCTTTCTATGTGAGGCTCAAAACTTTTGATACCCCCCTCACAGATAAAAGTCTAGAAAGTAGCCTATCTCTGTTATTGGAACAGCTAGATGATTTATCAAGTAAACATTGACATAATTTCGGACAAACAATAGAATTTACTCGGTGTGAATTTAAAATGCCGCAACTACAGCTTGATATAAGCTGTAGTTATGTGATTTTAAAACAACATGGATAATTTATCAATATTTAACCATGAACCAAGTCTGTTTTTAGCACAACATTCATCGCTTTTGCGCCATGGCTCCAGCCGGAAAAGGGTTCAACCTTTCCCAAACAAGACGTCCCTAAAAGAAGTATCTTGGGAAAACATTGAGACAAAAGAAGAAACTGCTGATTACCAGCAGTTTCTCCTTTTGTCTCAATGTTTTCTGTGCTGTACAAATTCTATAATTAGCAACATCTCTTGTCATCACCAATAGCTTTCAAATTGGATTCCTATAAAATTTTTCGCTGTGTGGGAAAAGATTAAACAGACTACCTTACCTCATACAATAGGCAGCCCAGTGACCATATATCTGACTTGAAGTTGTAACCATTCTCATGGATTCTTTCTGGTGACATGTAATAAGGGGTTCCAACTACAATCATAAAAGAAAATTAGCTGGGATCTGGAAAAAGGTACCTTAAGGCTTTTGAGCCAAACATGTATACACGCAGTCTGAAGGAACCGTGATGTTCTCCAATAGCTTCTTCATTACCTGTAGCAAACATAAGAAAGCAGCCTGGGGGCTTTTTAGACGCCACATAGGCAAAGGCCCATCTTTAAACATGGATGTCTCAAATGCTATAAAGACCTTTTTCTTATAACAGATATCCTAGTGATCACCAGTAGCTGGAGGGTGATACCCAAAAAGAAGAGTAAAATGCGCAGCCCCCACCTTTAGGCTTTAAATGAAACCCTGGACCACATATTATCAGACTTAAAGTTGTGACTATTCTCATGGATTTTTTCTGGTGACATATAGGTGTTCCCACTGTAATCACAAAACATGACAGGGTGGTTGAATAACACAGGTAAATCCAGGAAAGGGTTGATTAGCTCGGATTAATCTTGCTAATGATTATTTAATAAAGCATAACGCACTTCAAAATTAGATTAATCAATAATCTGGATTAAAAGGAATTTACTTGTAAGATCTTTTTATCAATATGTGAAATGTGTTTGACCAACAAACAAGTTCCACGAACTAATTGTTGCCTTTTAACAAAAACTTTGTAACTGCACTTAAAACCAGCTGCAGTTACATGTACAAGGTTTTTTAAGAAAAGCGACGCTTTATTATATCTTACAATAAAAAATACTAATTGAAAGTTTATACATGTAATATATTACTTGAAAAAAACATTTTGATCAATTTATAGTTAACCCTTCCCAAACCAGACCCTAAAAGGTATAGCTATAGAAAATATTGAGACAAATTAAAAGAAGAAAATGAATGTTATTGCCATTTTATCCATTTGCATCGATATTTTCTTTACTAAAATGCAAACAGGGTCTTTTTTAACACAATTTCTCTTCACTTCAATGTTGTCCTCTGCAGAAGCTGTCAAGTTATACAACTCTAAAACTTCATTGTTTTAAAAAGGGTTAATCCATTTCCAGACAGCAAAATCTTGGCCTACCGCAAATTGAAAGGTGTTCCAGACGACAATTTCAAGTTGATGAAAAGTCTTTTCATTTTGGTTTAGAAAACATTGTGGAAAATGAAGCAATTGCTTGTTACAAGCAATTTCTTCATTTTCAACAATTTTTTCCCAAACATTTTCCGTGAGGGCATCAAAATGCGTCACTGTATGGTAATGGGTTAATGTACATGTATTTCTTTTCACTTCAATGTTGTCGTTTCCATCAGCTGTCAAGTTGTAAAACCCTAAAATTTCATTGTTTGGGAGAAGAGTTACCCTTTCCCAAACACTACCTGGTTTTGAAATCCTGAATAGAAAAGGCTTGGGAAAACATTGAGGCAAAAGAAGAAAATGCTGAGAACCAGCATTTTCTCCTTTTGTCTCAATATTTTCTGTGCTATATTTTACATAAATGCAATATACATCAACATCCATTTTATATTTTGCAGCAGTTTTCGAATGGGTTTGAGTTTATTGTGGTTTTACGTCGTTTTCAACTACTAAGGTCATATCACTACAGCTGAAGCACCTAACCATGGATTCCTGTCGTTTCTCAAACCAGTACTACCACAACACCCTTACTGAGCCTCCAGCTGCTCCCCCACATAGGTTCACAATATCAAACCATTGATGGGTGACATTTTTGTCAGTAAGGGTATTTGCCGCGGCTGGGTATCGAACCCGGGACCTCTCGAATGAGGGGCAGATGCACTACCAACTGCGGAAGAATTAATGTATGTATCATGAGTTACCTAAGGAATGTGCAGCAGTGGTTTTTGAGCTGAAGAATCGTCCTAGACCCAGATCACCCAGCTTAACAACGCCCTGCGCCGTGATGAAGACATTGGCTGGTTTGATGTCCCGGTGCATAATCCTGCGTGAGTGCATGTGGTTCAGGGCGCTGCATATTTGGATGAAATATTTCCATATCGTCTTCTCCGGAATCAGTCTGTTTTGTCTTTTAAAGTGCTGAAATTAACAAGCAGAGCTACCGATAAGAGGAAGTTAACCCTCTCCCAAACAAGACCAGGCCCAGGTTTCTCGAAAAAACTTAAGTACGTTCTCTTGCTCAAATCTGAGCACCGTGCTCAAATCGCACGAAATCCACATGAACTTCAATCGAATACCCTTCAACGTTGGAGAGTATTCCTTTGAAGTTGTAGTAAATTTGAGCATGGACTCATGAGTTTGTACTTAAGTTTTTTCGAGAAACCGGGGTCTGGTTTTGACGTCTCAAGTATAAAAGGTTTGGAAAACATTGAGACAAAAGAAGAAATTGCTGATAATCAGCAATTTCTTGTTTTGTCTCAATTGTTTCTGAGCTGTTTTATACACAAAACCCATCTCTACTAAAATGCATTTTGTTGTTTACAGCACCTTTTGAATTGGACCACCCTAAAATTTTGTCTTTGGGGAAAGGTTTAAGGCTTTTCATAATCTAATATTTCCTTCACTGTTCATCAAGCCATATGCTGTATGTACTCTTTGGAATTGTCTAGTCGAGACGATTCAAATAAGTACCCACAAAATAGGGTTTGGATTAGAAATAACAAAACCCAGAATGTCTTCATCCCCCCCCCCCCTTTATCTGTTGCTGTGAACAATTAGAAAGGTTCTAAACAAACATTGCTTAAATGAGGTTTTATCCATTGACAGATAGCATAACATTTAGACTGGTCCAAATTCAAACATGTTTCAGAAGAAAATTTCAAGTGCATGGAATTTTAGATTTCTTTGTGTTTTTCTTTTTTAAAAAAATGTGGGAAAAGAAGAAATTGCTTGTCACAAGCAATTTCTTCAATTTTCACTATCTCCTACGTCAGCAAAATCCAGTACAATATTGAGCTTATTAACCTCTGTGAACAAGTAAGTGTTAACTACAGTTGTCTGTGGACAACATAGCTTGCTTGAATGGAAGGTTTATCCAAATCCGACACAGTGACTTTTTTTGATGTCCGTCAAGAAATAGGCTTTAGAAAACATTGTGGTAAATGAAGAAATTGCTTGTGACAAGCAATTTCTTCATTTCCCATAATGTTTTAAAGATCCTAAAGGCCAAAAAATTGAATTTTAGAAATTGTGGTCTGCAATATCTTTCAACTTGGATAAGTAACATTTTGTCGTCTGTTAATGGGTTAACAGAACATTAAAGTGTCAGAAAAGATCAGTATACAAACCTTAATCATTCTAGATAGGTCCCCAGCATCCGCTAATTCCAGTACAATGTTGAGTTCATTGTTCTCTATAAACAAGTCAGTATTAACTAGAGTTGTCTGTGTACAACATAGCTTGTTTTAACAGAAGGTTTTAATGTCAGAAAAGATCAGTATACAAACCTTAATCATTCTAGATAGGTCCCCAGCATCCGCTAATTCCAGTACAATGTTGAGTTCATTATCCTCGATGAAAGACTCCAGGTACTTTATCACATTTGGGTGGTTCAATTGCTGTAAAACAGTATAGTGCATAGTCTGTAAATATTGACCTAAACCTGTGGAATATGCAATGAATAATCGTAATGTGAAACAATTACTCTCCAACACAAGTTGACATGGGAAGCATGTGCAGAATACAAAGTCACAATGTTTATGGAAACTATCGACTCTGCTCGACATTAAAGATTGCCAGTGAGTACTGATTATTCCGTGTCACAGTAATTATTACTCATTGCTTATCCAACGGGTTCAGGTCAATATTCACAGACTATAGAACAGATTAACACTTTCTTCAACAACAAAATTTTAGGGGTGGGTGGGTGGTAGTGGTGTCCAATATGAAAGCTGCTCCAGACGACAAAATAAATCTCAATAAAGTCATGTCTTGTGTATACATAATAGTGATAATATAGCACAGAAAACATTGATGCAAAAGGAGAAAATGCTGATTATCAGCATTTTTTTTGTTATGTCTCAATGTTTTCCCAAACCTATTTTCCTAGGGACGTCAAAACTCAAAAGCAGGTTTTGTTTGGGAAAGGGTTAACACTTTCTTCAACAACAAAATTTTGGATGATTTCAAATAAAGAAATCATTGAAGACAACAAAGCTATTGGTAGTGGAAACACAAAATCAGCAGTTAATAGAATAGAAAATATTCAGGAAAAGAGAGAAATTGGTTACCATCTGCATTCTCCTTTCTCTCGATGTTTTCACAAGCTCATTAATTGATAATACCATTCTCCGTACTACCGGTACATCACATTTTGGAAGGTTCAGATGCTACTGAACAGTACTATTTTTTCAATGTAGGAAAGGATTGATTATGTAAACAAATAGTAAACAAGTTTGGAGTAATAAAAGACACCAGTTTGTTTAGAGAATCTTTTTCTCATACTATTTAGGCATTATACTACCTTATGATCTAGATATAAATATCATACAGCTTTAACTAGCATGCTTCTAAACAAGCATCAATACATTCCTTTCAATAGTCAAAATTTTTATTATTATTTGTTACAAAAGAGTTTTTTTTTTCCATGCTTCTTTTACAATTACACTATCATACTTTTCATCCCAAAAAATAGTACCTTCAACAAATCTATTTCTTTCTTACAGTCCTGTCTTGCTTTTGCATCCATCATTTCAAATATCTGAAATAAATATCAACAAGAAATGCTGTTGAAACTTAAATATTGCTGAAATTTAAAGTATCATGTTTAGTTTTCAAGAAAAGTTTTGGGCAGATAGACAGACATACATCTGTATTACATTCATCTGTAAAACCACAATCTTTCGATATAGGGCATAATAGCACCATTTCAACATAAAAGTGTCAGAGAAAAATTATATATTGATCATTTTCTAATCTAGGGATGTAACGATACATCCGGACTATCGATATATCGCAATAGTGACCTCTGCAATAGTGCTATCGTGATAGGCAACTGGCAATATCAATAGTATCGCAATAGTGGTTTCCACTATCGCAATAGTTTTGATAGTTCTAAAAATAGCAATTTGTCACATGACAATGATGACATTGTCTAATTTTGGCCAAAAATCTGTCTCTTGAATATCAGACATCAATGACAGGCTACTCAAATCATGAAATGTCACTCTCTTTCTTCAGATTATTCATTTAATGATTCTGCACTAATTCTGAACTAATTAATTCATGTAAAATATTCAGGAAATTTGATTTTTAATGAAAAAATATCCATTTATAGCACTAAAAGCGTATAACAATAGTACCACAATAGCAACCTACAATAGCAATACTATCGCGATAGCAATTTGGTCAATAGCAATACTATCGCAATAGTCATTTTGGTCTGCAATAGTCACCCCTATTTCCTAAATACTGGAAGTACACAACATTGAATGACATTGACTGACAACTTAGAGCCAATTGTTTTGCAAAATGGAGTATATAATATCAAATTCATTGTGTAAATATTATTTAAACTTGTCAATTACTTTTAAGCAATCATTTCAGTCAGAATAGTCACAGATTATGATATTATTACAATTTTTCAGTTTGAAATCTAGATCTATATTTACTCAGATTAACTAACTTCCCAGGTTCTGGGTTTTAACCCTTTCCCAAACAAGACCTGGTTTTGACGTCCCTAATAGAAAATGCTTGGGGAAACATTGAGACAAAAGAAGAAACTGCTGATAGCCAGCAGTTTCTCCTTTTGTCTCAATATTTTCTATGCCATATTTTGCACAAATCCTATCTTTAATACCATCCATGTTGTCATTTGTGGCAGTTTTTGAAGTGGATCACTCTAAAATTTTGTCGTTTGGGAAAGGGTTAATTAACCCTTTCCAAAACAAAGAATTTTTTGGATGAACCAATTTGGAAGCTGCTGCTGACAACAAAAAGAGATGTTGTTAAAGATTGAATTTGTGTATAATACAGCATGGAAAATATTGAGACAAAAGGAGAAACTGCTGATCATCAGCAGTTTCTTCTTTTGCCTCAATGTTTTCCCAAACCTCATCTATAAGGGACGTCAAAACCAGGGGCCCATATTATCAACGGTTGTGCGATTATTTTTTGCATAATTACTTGCAACAACAAACCTGATTGGCCCAATCTGATTTCTCAAGCAATCAGATCTTTTGTTACAGAGTTAACACAAAAACGTGGTTGTAAGATCGTTTATAATACAGGCGGCCCCAGGTCTTGTTTGGGAAAGGGTTAAATGGTTTTGATCAGTGGCGGATCCAGAGGGGGTTCATGGGGTTCAAACGAACCCCCCTCTGTAGCCAAATTATTTAATTTTCATGCAGAAATTCAGTCAAAATTGCGTAATAGTAGGAAAACGAACCCCCCTATTTTGTAAATTCGAACCCCCCTCTCAGAAATCCTGGATCCGCGGCAGTTTTGATTGTCATCATTCTCTTTTTCTATAACAACAGCTGTATGTAGTCCCTACCTGCACTTTTTTAAGAGCCAGCACAGATCCAGTGGCTTTACAGATGACTCTATAGACCTCAGAGAACTGTCCTTTACCAATTTTTTTATCAATATTGAAGGCTGCAAGGGTCCTGTATAAACTGTTCTCAGCCTGATTCTGACCTTGCTGATCCGGATCCATCTCTGTTTCCATGGACTCAGCCATGATTTGAAAGTCTGAAATATAATTTTTAGAGTAAGCATGATACATTCTTTTGATTGGTTGCAACTTTTTCTTAATTCTGCAATTTTGTACACCTGAAACTCAGAGTTATCAGCTGTTCTAACGAAAAAGAATGAAATTGAATTATGAGAAAAATGTTGCAATTTTCTTGAGACTTCTTTCTTTCAATCATGAATGTTTCCAAAAGCGACACCTTCATTGTAAAAAAAAATCCTGGTCGTGATTCCACCCAACATCACTAAACTCCCCCGTCTCTAGTACCTAAAGGTGCCGCCTACAAGCACACACCAATTGACCTAGTTGCCATTAAAGTAATCGGAGTTTTCTCTGATGAAATTCGCTCTTTTATATGTTGATGTCGCTCATTTACATCAGAGCGCACTACCACTCAAAAACAATGGAAAGTATGTCATTGTAATCAATGGCTGTTCAGGTGAGGGTTGTTGCAAAACATTGCCTATAAACCTTTTAGAAATACGTTTTGGTCTTAAATTTTTCACCAGGCATGACAATAAATGGTCCATTGATCGGTATCATAAAGCGTTTTAAGGATAGCGTTTAAGATCGGACGGTGAACAAAGCGCCACAACTTGTGTCGAACTTTCCGCTGTTTTTGAGTGGTAGTGCGCTCTGATGTAAATGAGCGACATCAACATATCAAAGAGTGAATTTCATAAGAGAAAACTCGGATTACCATTAAAGTAAATATGAGCAACATGGGACTTCAACCCACTGTAGTGATTGTGCAGGGAATGACTGTTTGTCATCTGCTTGAGTCCCGCACATACTCTTTCGGTACAAGGGGGCGTGTCCATACACTGGTGGGAAGACCCGAGATACGGCGAGATTTCGGAGCCACATGTTATTCCGAGACGAGACGTGAAAGAGATCACATCGCTATTTCCCTCAACTGACATACAGTCATCTTAGACCCTAGGTGAGACACTTTATTGGTGTCAGAAGATTTCCGAACTCATGCAGCGAAGTTTGAACTCATTTATTTGCCGATGACAGTATCCGCAAATTGAGTTGACAGTCTCTCTCTACAGCCAAGAACCAGACTGAAGGAAAGATAATTGACGAAACTTCGAGAGTTCTGCAATTGAACTGAGTAGTTGTAAGTGGACCTCCCTGGCCTTTGTATTGCTTGAATTGTGGCCCAAACATTCGGTAACCTTCGCGTAACCCCTTTTTGGCGCAATTGTCCACTTTGAGGTGATTTACAGCAAAAATTGAGAGCACATGTCTGGACCGGAAGTCACTTTCGTTTCGAGAAATATGCAACTTTTGTCTGTAAATTTCGAAAGTGTAAGCCTTACTGCGTCATTTTTGTCATTTGCAAAGTCTGTTTGACTGATTTTATCCCTAGAGAGTATGCAATTTGCAAAATTAGGGAAATTTTGTCTTGACCCAATTGTGAACAGGAAATTCGTCGTCTGCTCAAGTCATTTCAAAGTGCTGAAAGCACTGAAAGTTGACACATGAAAAAAAAAAACTTTGTTTTTGGCTATTTATTCCAAATTTCAAGTACATTTAGTCTATAATTCAAATTGGAAACTTTCTTTTGGGAAATTTTGGCACTGTCCTCGGAAAATTTAGAAATTCATTGACTCAAATCCACCAATTTCAAATTTTGAACAATAGAAAAATTGAGGTTCCAATTCTACAATGAGAATGTCCGAGATTTAATCTCCGATGATTCTCATTTGAATTAAACAATTGCTAACATTGGAACATCCGAGGCGAAATATACGCTCCGATGATTCCCATTTGAATAAAATAATTGCTAAATGTAACATCCGAGGCGAATTCTCCGATGGTTCACATTTTGACAAAAATTATACTGAACAAGTCATCTGAGGCGAAATCTCAGATGGTTCAAATTTTGAAAAATATACTGAACATCTGAGGAAAAGTCTCCGATGGTTCTGTACAAATTTTGTTTTTGGGTCTATAGTAGAATGACAAATTTGATGACTGTGATGATGTCTATATGGGAGAATGCCCATATGAGGAAGAGGGAGTGATGGGGATTTTCAGGAGACGTCAAGTAAATCTTTCTGGAGATAACCCGAAAGTGCTGATAAATCTTTCTGGAGATAACCCGAAAGTGCGGATAAATCTTTCTGGGGATAACCCGAAAGTGCGGAATCAACCGTGGTTTGATGCGGTCAAACAATCGAACCACTGAGCTTATACCAAGGATGCAAATCATACTGTTGCTCGAGTAAGAGATGCAAACGAAATGTGGTATACCTCCCATTGTCGAATTATGTAAGACGTTTTGCAGTTGAAAACCAGCCACAATACTGTATCGCAACCTCTTAATGAAAAGAAAGCAAGTCTACCCAGGGTGGTGTCCAGGGTGAATAGGAGAGGAGACTCGGATGACTCTCAACCTATGATTGGCGTATTGAACCCTTCCAACAAGTATCGTTTGCTGAAAAAGGACAACCAGGTTGCATGAGCTTTTCCAGTAAACGATGAACATTGTTTGTAGCTGCGAGGAAGACCTGCATGAAGGATTCGATCCGTCAGGATAGATGGAGGACAAGAGGGATTATACATGTACAAGGTACTAAATCATCTACAGATTATGATTTGGAGAGTTTTACTGCAACTCAGCAGGGGATTCGACACAAGATGAAGCCTATTAAACTAGGTGTATGGCGAACACCTGATCATTTTGTCGGGGAGGAAGAGGCACATTGGCAGATGTTAGAGTGGTGGGGACTTATCCAAGAGATTCAGATTGGGCATTTGCGCCAATGCTCAAAGAGAATCTGTAGAGGACGTAAAATGGTGACTATCAGGGGCCGAACAACGCTACAAAGGATGTTTTTCTGCTGCCTGAACCATCATTAGTGGATAATAGGATAACTGCCGGGATACGTTGTCGCAGAGAATTCGGTTCTTGCAGATGGGTGCCAACTAGCGTATTGGTAGGATACTGAGGTAGGAAGAGGACCATGAAACGCAACGGTCGCGTTAGTATGTCGAATACTCCTGTCAACGTTCGAGAAGTAATGGTTTTGGTTCTATGAGGGTTAAACTGGATGGTACGTGGTTGTAAAGCTGTTTAGCCCTAGGTGAACAATTATTGATAAAACCTGGTTGCTTGAGACGATTCTGGGAATCATGTAGTAGATCTGAGGTCCACGCTAGCCAGATCTAGACAGTATGGTTTGAAGCTGAAACCAAGACGGTAGGCTCGTTTTGCAAGAGAACATCGAAATACCTTGAAAAAGCTTGGAGCATTAGGGCTGTGTTAGAGCCAGGTATCAAGCAGTGAAGGAAGTTTACACCAACCTGTTCAAAGGAAGTTGAAGGCTTATTGGGGCTAGCTGATCATCGACACAGAGGGTGAAAGAACCAGTGCAATGGTTGGAAAAAGTTCCGCTGGGGCAATGGACTGATTCCCTGATCTACCTTGATCACGTTTGGTTAGGATGGAAAGTAATTGCCTGCAGAAGCTACGCCCTAAAGAAGGGATCAACAGAGTTACGACTCAACCCGTGAACAAACAAGCTGTGGTACTATTTACCATACAGTATACTTGCAATTTGCTAAGTTGTGACCATTAAATTTTACAGTTTGACGGACAATTGGAGTTTGACTTGACTTTTGTGAAGTATGACAGTGGAATTGGTATCCTGAGTGGCCAATCAGAATACGGACGGTGCAGCAGGTTATCCGGAGAACTTGCCTTGTAGTGGGTGCACAAAGATCAAGCCAACCAAAATCATGCTTAAGTCAACCAAAATCACGCTTAGTAATACCGGGAAAGGACGTAATAGAGTGCGAACAGGTAGAAGAGCGACTGCTTTGATATAAAATCGGGGAGAGATTGGTATATAGATGGTGAAGGAGTAACAACAGGCCACAAACAGGCTACATTAATCTCATAATACAGGATAGAGATGTGGATGTTCCGATGAAGCAGGGATTCTAACATGACATCATTCTCATGAAGGAAGACAGTGAAGTGGATGTTTAATGAGGCTTAGATCCGAACATGATGTTACTCAAGGCCTTTACCAAGTCTCATAGGTTTCAGCAAAGGAGCTGGTATCAGCTCAACAACATTCTCTACACCCAACGCCAGGAGCGCTCTTTGGCTAGCGAATCTACGAGCCCGCCAGATAAACGCATTCAACATGGGTGGAAAAGGAGGCCATGAAGACCAAACGATCGCACAGAGGAAACGTTACAATTCTTTCATCACAGCGATGCATACCAAATAGTGGAAGAGATACAGTCTCTTCAAGGTCAGAATGTTGCAGACTGTGTGGGATTACAACGTAAGTGTATTTGGACAATACCTCAACATGTACTACGAATTTACAAATATAACTAGTGGATTTCATGGACAAGCTAACTAGATAACACAAACTAGTTCCAATAAACAGGATCACGCTAGACACTGATGTTCAATAAATTCTGGTATATGAAGGGAGATCCCATACAAGTTCTGGTTTAATCGGGATGGTAGCAGACAAAGTGGCGAAGAGACAATGGACAACCGAGAAGAAACTGTTGAAGGTTGTAAGCACAAACGCCCGACTGCTGTACTTTGGTGGAAAGCCCGGAGTTTTCCCGGTTTCTGCCAAGCCTGGTGCCGTCTGGACCCGGTAACACTGATCATCCCGACTGAACAAACGAGATGGTGGAATAACGCCTTTTGGTAATGTATGGTATACGGTAAAGGTACGAACAGGGTTTCACACATTCTGGTCCTTTTTAAATAAAGTCGGGGAGAGTGTAGTGATTGTGCAGGGAATGACTGTTTGTCATCTGCTTGAGTCCCGCACATACTCTTTCGGTACAAGGGGGCGTGTCCATACACTGGTGGGAAGACCCGAGATACGGCGAGATTTCGGAGCCACATGTTATTCCGAGACGAGACGTGAAAGAGATCACATTGCTATTTCCCTCAACTGACATACAGTCATCTTAGACCCTAGGTGAGACACTTTACCACAACCCCCGGATTATTAGTTAGGCGCTCTAACCACTGAGCAAGCCCCCCCCCCCCCCCCCATGAAACTACATTCGGAATTGAGACAAAAAGACGAAATGCTGCTTATCTTCTTTTGTCACGATGCTTTTGCCCGATCCGGAAATTTCACCAACCTGATTCTATGTTTCGGAAATTACTAGTGCGTTTCAGTGTTTTGTGATTTTCGGTATTTCTGTGGGCCGTTTTAAAACGAAATGTTCAACATTTCTTAGGACTTGTGTTCTCTTTCGTTTTAAGTTCATCCCATGATCTATCTATCTATCTATCTCTGTATACTGTCGACCCCTCTTCCGAGTGTTACAGACAGGATCTTTCCATGCAGCCATGAAATCTTTCCCCACCCACTCATTTAGCCGTCAATCTTCTTAAAACGCGTGCATTCATTGTCATCCCAACACGATGTGTAAATGTGCGCCCACATTTATCAATCACAATTTCGTCTGTCGACGCAAGAAATGGTGAAAGTATACGTACCTTTAGACAGGCTTCAGAAAATATTTTAAATTTGACAGTTATCAGCAAAAATATTTACACAGGAAGTAAGCATTTGCGCATGCGTGAATGTTCAATGGCAACGACTGGTAGTCGAATTATCACTCTCAAACATAATATTGGGTCCAAAATTATGTAAACCAGCCAAGAACCTGTGCTCATTATTTTCACTCTTACGTGAAAAATATAGAGAAATTGTACTCCCCCCACGTCAAATTTTTTTAATGTATAAATCTTAGAACTTAGAAAATGTACGAAAAATGACTTAATTTTACATTGACCTAAAGACTTCATAGACAGTGTGACAAGTAGACTGGTACCCATTCGTGTAAATAACTGAATTTACGACTGGGAACAGGTACTACATTCTGTCCTTTGATTGGTCAATCGATATAATCGATAGACCAATGAAACGGCTCGGTGTATGGAAGGCGTCACCTGTCCAGGCCGTCTGAGTGACCGTCAGATATTAGCTATTACCGTACTTAAATCCGTAGTAGATTTCAGGTACGGGAACCAGACTATGTGACAAGTTCACATAGTTCACATAGTTACGAGGCCTTGATGCGCATAGTGTGCATAAGCTGATAGCTTCTGTTGGCCCTTTTTCTTCTTTGTCTCACAACTCGATATATGAGGTTTTTACCTCATGCACTAACACTCATCACTTAGATATTTGTACGGCACTGATATTTTTCACTATTCTTCGCGACACGAATAATCATTATTTGTACAAATACTTATCACTTTGAATTCACTGTACTTGCAATGACTTAGTACCAGTATACACTGGTTCCTTATATCATACATTAATATGCATATATTGCTAAAAAAAATTCTTATTTACATTTTCAATAAAAAATGTTTAAAACTATTTAACATGTTTGAGCTATATGACATCCCACTTTCTATTATTGATCCATTTTTTTTCTTTTTTTTTCTCAATAATAGCAACGCGGATCAAATTTGTAGGATGGGTACCAGCTTTTGTTTAATCTGGACTTGAAGGAATTTAAACTGGGGGCCTCCACTACTGAGTCTGGGAGTTCATTCCATATATTTACAACACGATTGCTAAAACTGTTGCTACGTATGTCAGTAGCAAATCTTTGTTTGTATAGTTTGAACCTATTACCCCTAATTTGTGTAGTGGTGTTTATCTTTAGAATTTCTTTTGATGTTATATCAATTTTATTTAATAATCTATATGTTTGAATTAGATCAGATCTGTGTCTTCTGTATTCGAGTGATGGTAAACCTATTTTTTTTATTCTTTGTGTGTAAGTCAGATGTCTTATACTCTTGATCATTCTTGTCGCCCTTCTTTGGACGTTTTCGATTGCAATTGATTGTTTTTTGAATTTTGGACTCCAGATGACAGACGCGTACTCTAGGTGCGGTCGAACTAACGATTTGTACAAATGCTTAAACATGTTTTCATCCATGAATGTAAAGGATCTCTTGATTAACCCCAGATTTCTATTAGCTAAGTTAACTTTATTGTTTATGTGTTGCTCAAATGTTAATCCACTGTCTATTGTAACTCCTAAATCTTTTTCTCCTTTTGATATTTCAATTTTTGTAATCTCAGAATCTTTATTTTTCATAAAGTATTCACTTGTTTCATTTTTACCAATGTGCAAGGCCTTGCATTTTTTACTATTGAAGGTCATGTCCCATGTTTTAGCCCATTCACAGGCGTTAAATATGTCATCTTGAAGAGCAATTTCGTCTTCTGGTTTTGATATGGATTTGTATATTTTAGTGTCATCTGCAAACAATTTGGTAGAACATGTTAAGTGATCTGGTAAGTCATTGATAAAAATTAAGAATAGAATGGGGCCCAGAACACTTCCTTGAGGGACTCCGCTGATAACCTGTTGCCAGTTTGAAGAACTGTTGTTTATTATTACCCTTTGTTGTCTTTCAAAAAGAAATGCTTCTATCCATTTGTGTAATTTACCCCTTATTCCAATGTTCCAAACTTTTTTAAGTAACCGTCTATGAGGGACTTTATCGAAGGCAGATTTAAAATCCATGTAGATAATGTCTAGTTCTTTTTTGTGGTCAATACTATCGGTCCACTCTTCAATGGACTCCAAGAGTTGGGTGACACATGATTTACCCTTTCTAAAGCCATTCTGTTCTTTATTTATAAGATTGTTAGTTTCAAGGAAATCAGCGATTTCATTTTTGATGATCCTTTCCATTATTCTACAGCTTATCGGGGTTACACTAATTGGCCTATAGTTTTCTGCCTTTGTTTTTGGACCTCCTTTATGTATTGGAGTTATATTGGCCTGTTTCCATTGTTTTGGGAGTTTGCTTTGGTTGAATGATAATTTGAAAATTTCGGTTAATGGTTCACATACTGTACTGTTGCACTCATATATCATTTTAGGATGTATTTCATCTGGTCCCTGGGATTTAGAAGGGTTTATATCTTTTATTGCTTTGTGGGTCTTTTCGTAAGTGAATTCTATATCTTCTAATGTGTTTACAACCGTTGTGGATGGTTCTGGTATTGGTTCGTTTTCTTTGGTGAATACAGAGACAAAATGGTTGTTGAGAATTTCCGCAATTTCTGTGTCATCACTCACTAGTTTACCTTCATCCGTTATAAGTCCGTTTATGCCTGATTGTTTCTTCGTTTTTTGGCTCACGTGTTTCCAAAATAACTTTGGATCTTGTTTTATCTTTTCAGCGATTTCTTTCTCTTTTTGATATTTACTTTTTCTAATCATGTATGTTACTTTATTTCTGGATTGTTTGTAAGATTCATAACTCAGATGATTGTTGCAGTTGAGATATTTTTTCCATTTCTTATTTTTGTCCTTGATAGCTTGGATTGTTTCTCGGTTGACAAAGGTTTCCCGACGGCCTGCAGACTCCTTAAACTTTTGAATATTTGTTTCTTTTATCATCGATATGGTAACTTCAAAGTCTTCCCAGGCATTCTGAATATCTCTGTCATCGTTGATATTTCCAAACTTGTTGAGCAACTCTCTGTTTACTTTTTGCCAATCAACTTTATTGTAGTTATACTTGTTTTGGTTGTTTAGAGTTGGTTGTTGTTTTTTACTTAGGATGTTGAAATTCAAAACCAGATGATCGCTTTTACCGAACCCAGGCAGGAATTCAATTTCGTCTTCTATGATTTCATGTTTTGTGAGAACCAAATCTAGTACAGATGGCGTTTGTCCTTCCCTATATCTGGTTGGTTCTTTGACATGTTGGATGAGGAATAAATCTTTAATAGTTTCCAGGAACTCATACTCCAGGTTGTTCTCGTTGCTATTTGTTGAGTAAGTCGACCAGTCTATGTTTTTGATGTTAAAGTCACCAATTAACAGGATATCTTTATTGTTTTGTTTTGTTACTTCTTTCAGTGTGTCTATTAAATATTTCGAGTTTTCCTTAGTACTATTTGGACTACGGTAGATGCATCCAATTAAAAGGTCTTTTGATGTATTAGTTACCATGTTCAACCATAGTTGTTCTTGAAAGTCGGTTTTCGATTCTACTAGGTTTGTTCTGGTACAACTCTTGGTATAAACTAATATTCCTCTTCCCTGGTTTCCACTGTGCCATGAGTCATAACCATGTAATGGCGGAACATCCGGTTGATCGAACCTTTGGTTTTTTTTATTTACTTCAGTAATCACTATTAAATCACAGTCTTTTGATTTCACGTGAGCTTCTATTTCACCGAATTTCTCTTTTGTCAGACAGTCTATATTTGTATATAGGACATTTAAACTATCTCTACTGGTATTGTTGTTTCCTTTATTATTTTGCAGTTTCTTTGATTTAAAATTGTTGTATGTACAGCTAAAATCGTTTCCCGCTTTTGGGATAAAACACTTATTAATCACAGTCCTGATTTGTCACCGTTGAGGTAGTCGCAGTGCCTTCTATACTGAGACCTCCCGGGATTGTTACTTCTTGTAAATTTGTTACATTCATTTGGTTCTTTTCGACGAACGAATCTGTGAGGGTATCTCGCTCAAATGGATCTTCTACTTGCATAGACAGGTTTTCCTCTGAGTAGTAGCTGCCCTTATATGTGATATTATTTTTCTTCTGCTCTGTGATTTCCTTGTTTTGTTTCTTGGCCATGATCTTTTCCTTCCTCTTTTCTCTTTGATCTTGGGTCAAGTCTTTGGAAATTATAAGATTGTTAAACTGGTGGTCACAACAGTCTTTGATGTACTTGGCTTTATCTAGCAGTTGTTTTCTTTCTTTTCTGTCTTTTAAGATAAGTTTTAGAGGTCTGTTTTTGCCACGTTGTCTTTTACCCAATCTGAAAGAGGTTTCAATTTGGAGGTTGTTACAACCTATTTTGCCGGCTATGTATTTTATAGTTTCTTCGTCACATTCTTTGTTTTCTGTGCCAACAGGACTACTACCTTCTTCTAGGTTAAACACCACTATATTAAGTTCCCTTCTACGTCTGTCATCCATCTCATTTGACTTTTCTTCAATAAGTGTGGTTATCTTTTTATTCAGTCTCTCCTCGTATTGGTCTGTGAAGTCATCCAACTCTTCTCTTATTGTTCTTTTGGTTTCAATGTGTACCCTTTCCATTTTATTTTCAAGTGCTCTTATACGGATTTCCTGTTGTTCACTGATTACAGTGATTTTTCTGTCGAAGTTCTCTATTGATGGAAGAATGAGCTTACAGCTTTTACAATTATAGTTGAAATCGTCCAGTCCTCCACTCTGATAGAGGTCATATGCAGCTTTGGTTAAACCAGTACATTTCATACAGTATGGTAGGCCACATGTGTTGCAGTTAACATACAGAATAGGCAAAAAAATAAAAAAAAGAGTAAAATAAGAATAGAAAAAATCGACGTGTGCGCGGTGCCTAAGATTAACTCGTCATGTAATGGTGCGGACTAGTTGCAATAATGTAACCGAAACCTTTTATGCCCCCCCCCCCCGAAAAAAATTCGGGGGAGCATATAGTCGCCACTCTGTCCGTCCGTCCACAGCCAGATCTCAGCAACTCTTGGGCCAAATTCAATGAAACTTCACATGTGAACTCCCTGTGATAACCCCTAGGGACATTTTTCTCCGTTTCTCAATTTGAGGCTGTGTCATGGAAAAAGGGGCCTTAATGTAAAAATTAGTTTTTCTCTAATTTCTCTTCGGCTTATTGACAGAATTAAATGAAATTTTGTACAAGTTTATGTGATAAATGAGATGTTCTAGACCATATTCTATAAATGATGCGTGTACGAAAAAAATCCATCATGGGAAAAGGGGACTTAATGTATGAAAGTTTTTATTTTGTGACAAACACTTATTCGGGGAGCATAATCCGTCTATGACGGCTCTTGTTTATTTTTGATCTGGGTTTCGGTTACAATTCCTTCCTATTCATTGCAATAGGGCAGGTGCTGGAATGATTCATACCAGCAAGTTAAGCATAGTACGCAGAACTTCAAAATATAGATATGGAATGTAGCAACCCAGCAAGCAATTTGTATGGGTCCCATATGGGTCCCTTATGGGCACCTTTATGGGTCCCATAAGGGCAACCCATATGGGACCCATTTAGGATGTGCAACCGGGGGCCGTATGGGTCCTATCTGGGCAGCCCATATACATGCAATATGGGACCCATATGGGTCCCAAATGGGCAGACCCATATAGACAGCCCTGATCTAACCCATTTCTATTGGCTTTCGTTTGGTGTTGATCGAAGATGAAAACCTTCCAGAGCTTCTCGCTCAGAAGGGGTAATTATTCCCCATCATAGAGGATTAAGGTCTCGCCAGGTATGTCTGACGACCTTGACACATTTTCTAAGGTTTGATACCTAGGAATTTGGTCTTAACTGTCATAACATTTTCGAGGCTTTCTATAATTATCTATATGTTTTTTGATATATTTTTATGTCTAGATTTATGTCTATCTTTTTTTGAAAATGTGTACACAATTTAATTTCTTTTATCAGAATCATATAGGATTATCAAGCCAAATGCTTTCTTTACATAAACGCTTTGTAAAAACATGATTTATTGTCAAGATTTAAATTATTTCCCTTTAATATACATAAAACTCCTTGTAACACACTAATTGATAAGATTATGTTAGTGATTTGAACAGACTAATTACAGTTTAAACACCGTTAAAACGACAAAATAATTCGGATGATCCAACATGAAGCCCATGTTTAAAAAACGATATTGACAAAGAATGTACTTCTGTACAATATAGCGCAGAAAAAACTTATGCAAAAGAAGAATATGCCGATTATCAACTTTTGCTGATATCTCTAGGCCTATGTTTTTTTGGCAATTTAGGCCTACCTTTCTATTAGAGAAGTCAATACCAGGTTTTGTTCGAGAAAGGATTAGACATGTCTTATTGATGTTGCCTTACTTGTCTTGCTGAATCTAATGTTGTTGTTTTTCAATTTGTATTGATTTGATGGTCATTAATTTTGATGGATATAAATAAGATCGTCATTCAAATTGAAAACTTATAATTCTATAGGCTACATGATTCAGATTATGGATATTTTAGATATGCTCATGTATACATAATTATTCTGTTGTACTTGAATGGGCGCAAGCCGATTATTGTAACTGGGACCCCCATAGTCAAAACAACATGGGCTTTCCTACATAGGTCCTATATGGGCATACCCATATGGGCTTGCCCATACACAGCCCATATGCTGGGAATATGGGACCAAGCTGGGTCCCTTATGATCAAACCCACATGGGCTTACCTACATAGGTCCTATTTGGGTCCAATATGGGCCTACCCACATGGGCTTACCCATACATATCCCATATGGGGCCCATTTAAGCATGTTTGCTGGGAAGAGTGATACCTGACAACAGGTTAACAATTTTTCTGTCAATCCAGCATAGTTTTACACGGTGGATAACCCACGTGACTTTTGGGAAGCGTTAACACCGAAAAAATCGTCCGTTTCAATGTATGTTTTGTTTAATTTATCAGCTTATACTCTATTGATTTTGACGAGATAAAGTGCACGGAACGCGCATTTGAGAGGGCTATCCCCGTTTGTAACTCACTCTGATCCGAATCCCGTGGTTTCTTCAAACATTCAAGCGAAAGTTTTTTTCGGTGCACGAGAACGCTTCTCACTTTCGTTTTGCACTTACAAACACTTTGGATCGAATGTTTGAAGAAACCACTGGATTTGGAGCAGAGTGAGTTAGAGCCGGGAATAGTCCTCTTAAAGGCGCGTTCCGTGCACTTTATCTCATCAAAATCATTAGAGTATAAGCTGAGAAATTAAACAAAACATACCTTGAATCGGACAATTTTTCCGTGTGGACGCTTTCCAAAAGTGGGTTACCCACCGTGTTTATGTTGAAATCACTTTCAAATAAATTTTAATTTGATTTGGAAACAGAGTGCCCACCCATTTCATTCTATTGAGACTTGAATTTTCCGTTTGAAGAAAAAAATAAAACAAATCGGATTCGCCGAATACTCGTTTTCTTGACGGCTTTTGCAACAATATTGTATACACAAATTTTTACACGAATCATATCACTATCGATGTCCATTTTATTGTCAACAGAATTCAGATCGTGATAGGGTTAAAGCGATATTATTTGTTATACGATACAAGTTTCCCAAACGACACAACTTCAGGATGTTCAAATTTGAAAGCTGCTTAATCCAGACAACAAAATGAATGATAATAAGGATAATATTTGTGTACAAAGTCCATATAGCACAGACAATCAAGACAATCAATGTTTTCCCAGGTCGATTCCTGCAAGGACGTCAAAGTCATGTTTTTTTCTTTGTTTTGTTTGGGGTTTTTTGAAAGGGTTAAAGATAGTTTTCTTTTTCTGTTTTCCTTTTCTAGAAAAGCCCTTGTTTAGACGGCCATACAGGAGGTCAGAGCATCCTGATCTGGATCCACGTTGGTTATAAAAATGCTATTACTCTTTCCCAAACGGCAAAATTTCAGGGTGGCCCGAAGCCTCTGCAGATAACAAACAGTGTTTTGGTGCAGATGGGTTTTGGGTACAATATAGCATGGAAATATTGAGACAAAAGGAGAAATTGCTGATATTCAGTGTTTCTCAAACTTTTTCCCTTAGGGACGTCAAGAACAGGTTTTGTTTGAGAAAGGCCCTTGTTAGGTTGTGGGGCGTATAAACATGTTAACACTATGTTCAAGAATAGTATTTTCTTTCCAGTAAAAATTCGAACCAAGTTCAGCATAGTTATTTTCTTATAACATTTATAGGAAACTGAAGCATTATTCGAGCGACGTCGAAAACATTCGGCGGTAGGACTTTCCACAGCCGAATGTTTACGACTGTGCCCTAATAATTTCGGATACGTAACGACGACGCTCGAAAAAAATCCGATGTTTTATGAATCTCAAAATGACCACATTACGGGTATTCTACCTTAATAAAAGATATGTAGATCTTACACTTCTCATATCTTACACGCTGCCATACTCTCTGTAAATGTAGATCAGTCAGGCCGAGAGTATCTAACTAGAAGGGAGGTAATTTGAGTTAATGGAATAGACATGCCAGAGTTTAGTTCCTTTGTTGGAATTCAAATACATATACTCACGGCCTGGGAGCCAGGCTACTCTGATGGCTGAAATATCTGGCATACCACAAAGTGGATCTTTTTGGCTCCCCACAAGATAGTGGCTTTGGAGAAAAAAAAACATCGTGGAAAATGAAGAAATTGCTTGTGGCAAGCAATTTCTTCATTTCCCACAATGTTTTCTTCACTAAATGACTAAACATGTAGAATTTCATTCACTTGAAATTGTTGTCTGCAACATCTTTGAATTTGGACAATTCTTTATTTTTTTCCGTCTGGTGATGGATTAAAGGTAAAAGGATCATATTTTCAGATCCCTGTTTTTATCTATTATTTGCCTGGATGACAGTTCAAAATGCCAGGAAAACAAAAAAGTTCAAGGAAACAAATAAACAACAAACAAGTATTGACAGTGCAACATTTAATCATACTAAAATGGCCGACTTCGAACTGGACCATAATACCCGGATGAAAGTTTGGACCAATCAATGCCGATGTCAACAAAGATTTTGATTGGATGATACATTCCGGGGTGGTAATCTGACAGATGGAACACCCAGTAGCTCGAACGGTAGTCTAATTCGAATTCGGCAATATCTTGATTAAACTTCATTGACATAAGAAACTTTTTAAAGTTAAACCCGGTTAAGGACACGATTAGATCGCTTTAACATAGGTTAAAGGTAATACAATTATTACACAGCACATGTATGTTGATGGAGTCCGCCCCTAATGAGAATCTCGTGACGTCGGAATTAATCGGGCGACGACACATACAATTGCATAAACATGACTTTAAATCACTCTTATGTAGTGTGTTGTACATGTCATTTTTTCAGAGCAACAGGTAAGAGGGGATGAAGGCTTTTCAAAATTTCATGTATTGATCATCAAAACCTATGTAGTGGGTACTTATTGGAATCATCTCCTCGAGACGATTAAAATGAGTACCCACAACATATGCTTTGGATTTTAAATAACAAAATTAGCCTGGATTTAATCCTAACCCATCTGATCTGTAGCTGTGTTTTACTGAGGCAAAACAAAAAATAGGCGTGGTTCAAGTTACACGTAAAAAACAACGTGATAAGTTGGTCTACTTTTCGTTTTGCCGAATTTGGTACTGTTGTTCGTTTCTTTGTTAGATTTCAGGGCAAAAATAACATGGTGGATTATCACGTGACTCAGAATTTTAGAAAATGATTAATATTTTTGTAAATACCTAACCAATTTCGATTCGGTTTGAAGCAGAGAAAGTTGAAAAATGCCAGGAATAACTTTATCATTGTGAGTTATTGAAAAAAACAATTGATAAAAAAGTTATTGAAGATCAACCAAAAGTTTGGTTGATCTTCAATAACATCTTTTTGTCAGCTGATTCTAAAAAAATCAACACTTTCCATCTAATCTGTGACGTCCGTCGACTTTTTGTGCTTCAAACCGAAATCAAATCAAATCCCGTATTAACAAAATTATTGAAGATTTTCTGAAAGTGTTTTATCACGTGATTATCCACCGTAATTATGAGACCTCGGGTCCATTTTGCTAGTGTTGGTTGGGTAACCTGAACCAGGTCTATTTTTAGGCCTTATGCTAGGTTCTCATTGCCGGTTAGATCAACTCGATCATGCACGATCAAGGGATCGAGTACATATCGAGCTTGGTCGGCATGGGTGATCAAGAGTGATCAGTGTGATCGAGCTTGATCTACATCTCTCGGGCTTCCTACTCAAATTTCAATGTCAAAGATACTCGTGTGCGATCGAGTAGAAAAAATCAGGAAGCGATCTTGTATTGATCGGGTAGCAGATCGACCTGATCGAGGATCAATCTTGCATAGAGATCGAGAGTGATCGGGTTGATATTTTTACCCAACCTGCCTTCGATTACCTTGACTTATACTCGAGTGATTCCCGACCGCACCCCGATTAATTCGACCTCAGCTCAACTTATTCATCCGATCAAATCGACTATACCGATCGGGTTTGGTCGACGAGAAATCGAGAAAAAGTAATAAAGTCGGGTTTTGTCGGGGCAATAGATCGAGCTGATCACAACGGCTGTGGGAACCTAGCATTATAAAATAGAGCTCAATCTTTAACCCTTTCATAAACAAATATTGATTTATACAAAAATATTACGAAAACATCGGGAAAAATGCGGAAAAATAAAAATTAAGAATTTCTCTCTTTCCTTCATCAATTTCAAGTGTATTATTCAAATCAGGCAGAAACTTCAACTTTATCTTTTTTATTTCATTCCTCTGTCTCGATGTTTTACTCGATGTTTTAAAACAAATATTGACATCAATGACGTGAAAACCATGGCTTGTTTGACGAAGGCTTAATGACCCTCACGACTCAAGATCAGCCCGTACAAAGCGTATTCTGGTCAGAATCCAAGCTGATGTCTTACATTCTCTACCGAAAATAGAAAAGTTTTAAAACAAGCACGCCCACCCATAGTAAGATTCGCGCGATGGCAGAATTATTCGGGTCAAGTCGAAAATATTCGGCGGTGGACCCCGCTCGAATAGGTTCGGATACGAAACGACACCTCTCTGAAGAATCCAATGTTTAAAGGGGGAATGCTCCAGTTTCCTAAATTTTTTCCCAATAATAGAATTTATTTATATTTTGTATGTTGAAATTACATGTTATTACCAATTGAAAAATAAAATGAAAATGGATGGTCAGCGATCTTGTTTGAATTTTATAGGCATTCGTATCACATACCCCTACATCGAAAAAAATGCACAATTTCTTGCACCTGTCCAATGTCACTTAAATGCTAATAAAATGCTGTATATCCATCGCTTAGTCCCGAAAACGGATTTAAAGTAACGTCTTACATTTAATGAGAACAGAAAACCCAAAATATGTGCTACTATAAACGCGTATATGTATAAAACAGCATGCTCACGTGTTCGGTTAGATCAACGACGCTGGAGTGTTTTATGTCAAAATGTGCATATTTTTGGAAATATTTCAAGTTCTACATGATAGAATTTGATAAAACTCCCTCATTGTATTAAGCAACATCTCCTGGTAATAATTCAAAAAGAAAATGTATAGGTCAGCGCTCTTATTAGTGAATTACAACATTTTTTATCACCTACACATGAATGAAATGACGCAAAACAGTGGTAACTACATACACACTTACGACTGTCTTGCTCAAAATAATCGATTTCCATCTTGAGGAAATCAGTTTCGCATAATATATACACTTTTACCGTCGAAAAGGGTAAATTGTAATGATGTGTTATATTATTGAAAATATGGTAGCGAAACATATTGGTACGAAACATTTAATTTACTACAGTAAAGACCGAGTGTTCCGAAAAACTGGAGCATTCCCCCTAAAAAATCTCAAAATGGCCACATTACGGGTATTCTACCTTAAACATGCTGATCTAGATCCACATTGGTCATGAATGACAAGCTTAAGGTTCCTAACCGTTAACCTTTCCCACTTATAGAAGCTTTTTCACCCTCCTGAGATATATAATATACCATTTGGAAAACATTATGAGAAATAAAGAAATTGCTAATGAAAAGCAATTTCTTTATTTTCCACAATATTTTCTACACAAGAAGACAAAATAATGTTAAATTCCTTTCACTAGAAATCACGTCTGCAGCTTCTTGAATTTAGACAATTTTGCCATCTGGTAATGGGTTAGCCCTTCCTCAACAAGAAGAAAATTTGACAACCATATTGAAAAAAAAGTTTTTGGAAGAACAACCGATTTTTTGTAAATTACAATACCCATTTCTCAAGATATCCATTGAAAATCTATTGCAAATAACAGGAAATTGTTGATACGGCCATTCATTGGTGTTATTGCAAAACCTCGTATCTCCAATTCGAATAAAGCTAGAGTTACGAGGTTTTGCAATAGCATCGATATCAAGATAAACAGAAAGCATATCGCTAGTACGCATTGCCAATGAAAGGGTTGCGATTAATACGGTGGATAATCATGTGATATACTAAATTGATTTCAGAAAATCTTCAATAATTTTGTTAATATGGGACCAATTTGAATTCGATTTGAAGCAGAGAAAGTGGTCAGATGTCACTCATAAGATGGGTGTATAGGAATTTTAAAACTCGGCTGATAAAAAAATATTGAAGATAAATCAAAATTTTGATTGATCTTCAATAACTTTTTATCATTTGATTTTTCAAATCGCCAGCACGTCCAGCTTATTCTTGGCATTTTCCCATCGTCTTTCTTTGATTCAACCCGAACTCAAATTGGAAAAGTACTAAAAAACATTTCGACGATTCTCTGAAATTCCGAGTCACGTGATTAACCACCGTGATTAAGTGAATTGCTGTGGACAACAAATTACTCCTTGATTAAGATTGGACTTGTGTACAAATGACAAATGATTATTTAAACCAGAAGGATAAAGTACCGGAATATCAAAAGTTGCTTATTAAATTTTTGCAAAAATGTTTTCACATACTTGTTTTCAACCTAGGTTGTTAAACCAGGACCCGGTTTCTTGAAGAAAAAAAAACTTAAGCACATACTCATGAGAATATGCCCAACTTCAAAGGAATACTCTCCAACGTTGAAGGGTATTCGATTGAAGCTCACGTGGATTTCGTGCGATTTGAGCACGGTGCTAAGATTTGAGCATGAGAACGTACGTAAGTTTTTTTTTTCGAGAAACCGGGGCCAGGTATTGCTTGAGAAAGGGTTAAGTACTAAATTATGTAAAGAAAGAGCTCTATTTTAGTTTGTTCATTTGTTAGGCTCCTTTGCAGTTTTTTACGAAATAGACAGCTTTTCGACCTGAGGTATTGACTATTGACGCGACGTCAAAAGTTGGGGTACATCAGCGTAACGTCACGTAACGTCGAATTTTGTCATTTTAACACCTTACGTGCGTGGTATACAAGTACTTATTGATAAACACAAGACTTCCCTTATCCATCTGCCAAATTTATTGTTAAAAACGAATAAAATTAAATATGTATTATCCATAATTAAATGATTAAGCTAGACTTATCCTTTACTTTATAAATATCTAAGCCATATATTTCCATGTAGATTTACGGCGATGTATATTTCTGTTTTACATGGGAAAAGTGGACGTTCCTATAATTCATCTACATGTGACATCATTTCTTTTTAAAAATAGATAATCATAATTTGAATGAACTCACTTGTGTTAAAATATCGTTGCCTGGAATTTGGCGGATTTAAACATAATGCCATAGGGAGGTGCATTATAAAGCATTTGTTTACGGGAAAACGTACAGATGTGGCCGTGTCGGTTTTACCTGCGGGGTTTCAAAATAAATCCCAAAAACGATGTATAATTTGATTCTTTATCAGTCATTAAACTACAGTAACTGTTCGTTTGATAAACTTAATTATGCAATTTATGTTACATATCACGCTTAAAATGGGCATATTTTTCATTAATTCACTGTCGAAATTCTGGACTTTCCATTGTTTCACGTCCATGTAAAACTATATAGACCTACAGACAAATTAATAAATAGAGAAACAATTTATATCAAGAAAATGATTCTCCAATAGATATATAGGTATTTAACCAGCGTATCGTTCATTGATGTCCTTTTTTCACGACTGATCGCAACTATTTAACGTGTGCGACATCACCTGCAAATGACGTTAACTCATTTTTTTCTAAATTGCGACATTTTTGAAACGCTGCTTCAAACACAGCCATTGCTTTATTTTACGCCAAATCATTACAAAACTTTGCATGTCGCAAATATGGCTCAGATGTATTCTTATTACATGCTACTTTTGGACAATTCTAAATGCAAGGGCAAAACTCACTGCTTTAAAAGAAAACACTATCATGCGTATGCGACGTCACCGGCAAACGACGTTAACGTATTTTTTTTTTTTGTAAATTGGGACATTTTTGAAACGCTGCTTCAAACACAGCCATTGCTTTATTTTACGCGCAATCATTACGAAATTTTGCATGTCGTAAATATGGCTCAGATGTATTTGTATTACAAGCTATATTTGGACAATTCTAAATGCAAGGGCAAAATCACTGCTTTAAAAAAACATTATCATGTTTTCATGCGTATGCGACGTCACCTGCAAATGACGTTAGCGTATTTTTTTCCTAAGTGGGACATTTTTTGAAACGCTGCTTCAAACACAACCATTGCTTTATTTTACGCGCAATCAATGCGAAATTTTGCATGTCGCAAATATGGCTCAGATGTATTTTTATTACAAGCTATTTTTGGACAATTCTGAATGCAAGGGCAAAAATCGCTGCTTTAAAAAAACTACTATCGGGTTTTCATGCGTATTTTACGTGACTGGGACATTTTATGAAACGCCGTAAAACAGTAAAATTACATGGGTTGCAATTAAATATCTTAAACCATATTTAAGTCGATTAAAATATAGTTGAAAGTATCTCGTCATTTAAATATCACGCAGATATCTTAAAAAATTGTTAATTAAATCAATGCTTTAAAAATTGACCCTTGAAATTTAATCAAAAAGTTACAAAACTTAGCGGTGTCATTTTTCGCCACCACCTTGCTGCCGGTTGACACCATTAATGTGAAAATCGCACAATGTTTTGGCTAGCACCAGTGCTCTTCTGTGATGCAATTTCGCGCGTTTGTTATAAGAATTCACAAAACACCTATATTTGTTCCTTTCGATGCAGAGCGTAAAGTGTTACAAGTTACAACGTCATTTTTGCTGTATTGTACATGCATTGCATTAATAAAACGGCAGTTATGGTTGTCTCAGGTAGTCGAAAGATATATGGTATGAAAGAACAAAATAACAGGATCCCGATGGTATGGAATTATTCTATATGTTTGTTGATAAAAAATAAATGTTTTCCGTTTAGTACACTGGGTAACGTTTTTTCACACGTGTACCCCAACTTTTGACGTCACGTCATTACATTAAACATAGTGGCACCAGAAGTAGTGTCACCCTGAGAGTCGCAGTTTTCCAACAAGCAAGTTTTGGTATCGACCACGTAAGAGCCAGCCATGCAATCTCCATTGGACTCACACTTATCTACACAGGTCTGGAGGTCAGGTTCAGATGTTTCAAACCTGGCCGCACAGAGTACATCGATGTCACAATAATACTGGTATGATCCTCCGTATTGTGAAGGAGCGCACCCTGTATGAAACAAATGGGTCGGAAATTAGAAAAAAGAAGAGCGCTTAAAATAAAGATTAGGAAACCGGTTTTCCGGTTCAGTTTCCAGTTGTCTATCATTAGTGTTCAGATAGTCTACCCCTAATATGATTCGCGCGACGTCGAAATTATTCGGGCGCGGTCGAAAACATTCGGCGCCGAATGTTTGCGACCGCGCCCGAATAGGTTCGGATACGTAACGACGACGCTCGAAAAAATCCGATGGTTTGTGAATCTCAAAATGGCCACATTACGGATATTCTACCTTAACAGCCGACTTGAATCTCCATTACCGTAGATTAAAGTGTAAAGTCTGTGAACTCTGTCTGGAGATATTCGGACTTTAAATCCGTATCTTACATAAATACGGACTTATTCTGCTAAATTACACTTGATGCAGCTATTGAGAAAGCTTTTAAGGTTCTGGAACTGTAATGGCTGTAACTTTATAATGATTAAATAGCTGCACTACAAATATGCCTGACAGTGTTTAGTATCATGTATCAATTATATGTATGGCAAAACTCAAATTGATATGTTATGATGTAAATTGTAAATAATCAGTTCAAGTTTCTGACTTGAAAACAATGCATCATCTCCCCATATAGTATAAATGTTAGTGGATTATCTGCCATTGACTCACCAAAAAATCAGATTTCACAAAATTTGTATGGTTAACGAACTATTTTGTTGTACATTATGGAGCGAAGTAATAATTGGCAACTTTCTACCATTTAAATAATTTGAAAGTTTGCCTAATTTTGAAAATATTTAAAAAAAAATCTCACCGGCTGCAATGCAAACTTTAAAGCCAATCATCTCCTCTTGGATTTACAAATTTTAAAAAGTAAGATGGTAATATATTTTCTATCAATGTCTACATTATATCCAAATACGCTAGAAGTACGTGTACAAAATATTGCCATTACAGTTCTGGAACCTTAAAGAATAACATGAATCCTTACTAGAAAGGGTGTATAATCTCTGCTCTGCTATCTGCTATAGACCTTTATAATCTTTTTGGCATTAACAAAAACAGAAATGGAGATTTTCTACAAGTGTATACTAACATCATTTGAAACTCATCGGGTAATATAGATCATACCTCGGATGCAAGTGTATGAAGAAATGTTAAAAAATACGATTTCTTAACCGGAAGTCATTACCCTTCATAAAATAGTTTTCGAGGTCACCCAAATGAACAATCAAGGAGACCTGCGGGACTTGCAGGGTGAAAACATTTTCTAAAAAGAGAAGGTAGATCTTTGTACTCGAATTGTAAACAACACACTTCACCTTCATTGTTGCTTCATTGTTGAAATTAGGTAGCGACGAATGCTTTGTGTTTTTGTCCTTTGTCTGAAAGTAGTTCCATGACTTACATCCGAGGTGTGAGTCTATTTCCGAATTGTTCCAAATGAAACTTACTGTCTACGCAACCCATTCCACTGGAATGTTGTCCCAAAAGACAACTATTATCTGCTACACAGGTAAACTCAATCGCTGGAGATACTGAAGTATATGCAATTATATTACATTCTGTTACTATAAATAGTAACAATTTCAGCTAGAATCGACCAGATATCGACCGGGCCGAAAAAGCTATATCCACATTAATCCTTAGCAGCGGGCCGACATGCGATATCTACCCGCTGCTAAGGAAATTATTCTAAAAACAAAAGTTACAGATCTCTTGCACGTGTCTTTTCGTGACGGAAAACGTCAATGCCGTCATAGAAACGCAATGTTAAGGATTCACATGGATATTGCATATCTGCCCGCTGCTAAGGATTCACGTGGATAAAGCTTTTTCGGCCCGGCCGATATCTGGCCGAAAATGTTACTATTTATAGTAACAGAATGTAATATACAGATTATTACAAGGCAGATTCGGACCGGAGAATGATATCGGCCCTTACCTCGATATCTGCGCTCGGTCTAAAGACCTCGGGGCAGATATCACGATTGTTGGAGGATATCATTCTCCGGCCTTCACCATTCGTGTAATAATCTCTAAATATATGTTTACAAAACTAACCTATGTAAACAACACAACATCGAACTTCAACCTATCCAAATGTTGCATGCGATTATTCAAACCTTGCAGGTGACCAACTAACTCATGCACAATTGTATTGAAGAACGATATATCCTTGTTTTTGTATGTAAGATTTGTAAACATGTCCATAATATCGTGACCGGATTATACATTCTAAAATAACGAATAGAAATTTTGAAAAAATACAGGGTGTCCCAAAATATGTGTCCCCATTTTAAACATCTATAAAATTGCCAAATGTGTTTCACTGTGTAAAATCAGTTACATAGGTATAATGGGGACATGATAAAGTTTTGTTTGATATACATTCAAAACTGTGTTAGCGGCCACCTGTGTATAGCAGCCAAACTGTCGTATGCAGCCAGTCCAGGTCCTTCCATGCAATTTTACTCTTTAAAGTAACTGTGAATAACACTTTACTGTCTAATGTGGTCAGTGGTCACCTTTAAATTGTCCCAATTGCTCTTTACCTTTAACCCCTTAAGCAGCCATGCACAACTAATTGGTGGCATGCAATGTGTGAAATATTGATAATGCATCTGGCAATTTGCCTAATCATGTGCATAAACCATGAAAAGGTGTGATAAACATTTAAATGACATATAAAAGTGTACCCTTTTACTTTACAACACTTGCCTTTTCATCATATTAATAGGGTCAGTCATACAAGTAGACATTTACAACCATCCTTTAGAATATTCTTTTTTGTGTTAAGCAGCCAACTGTCGTATGCAGCCAATTTTGGTGTGTCCCTTGGCTGGCTGCATACGACAGTTTCGACTGTATAGAAAATCTATATTTACTTTGCATTTTTTTCCACATAATGTTTTAAAAAATATGTCATTTTTTTATTTCTTTGCAAAATGACGTCAACGACGTCATCTTTTTTATTTGACAAAGTTTCTTTTTCCATGCTAAGATGATCAAATTGATCCTTTTATGTTGTCTTCCATAGACATTGAGGCTTAAATAGATGCAGTGAAAGTCTTAACATCATGAATTTTGAAGGGGTGAAGATGGTGACAAAAACATGACTTCGAATTCATGAAAAATGTTGTATTTTTCGAAAAGATGACGTCGATGACGTCATTTGACAAATAACTTAAACATTGGTTTATTTCTTAAAGCGTGTTGTTGGATATATTAGGAAAGTAAAAATGTACGAGTATGTTTTATATATCAAACGAAACGTTATCATGTCCCCTTCTTGCCTATGTAACTGATTTTACTTGATGACAACAATTGTCAATTTTATAGATGTTTAAAATGTGTCCCCATTTAAATCACCATTTGCACTATCATCCACATTTTCAGAAAAACAAGATCTTTCCTCATTTCGAACTCTAGTTATTGTGATTATGTTCATGCCTTCAAAATTTAATGATGTTAAGACTTTCAATGCATCTATTTAAGCCACAATGGCCATGGAAGACAAAATAAAAGTATCAAATGATAATCTTTGATCATCTTAGCATGGAAAAAGAAACTTTGTCAAATAAAAAAGATGGCGTCTTTGACGTCACTTGGCAAAAAAGTTAAAAAATGACATATTTTTAAAATATCATGTGGAAAAAATTGCAAAGTAAATATAGATGTTCTATATATCAAATATAAGTTTATTATGGACCTTCATACCTATGTAACTGATTTTACTCAGTGACAACATTTGTCAATTTAATAGATGTTTAAAATGGGGACACATATTTTGGGACACCCTGTGTATCTACGTTTCTATGATGATATCTTGGTGCATTTACAAGTATGAATCGACACTTTCCGAAATAAGCACCGAATAGGAAACGATTTTATCAAGTAAACAATGACGTAATTTCGGACAAACAATACAAATGTAGTACTTCGTAGGTGTTGTTATCAAATCTCGTAACTACGGCTTGATTCTGATTCAAGCCGTAGTAACGAGATTTTATAACAACACCAACGGTTTATCAAAACATAACGGTAAACCCAATCTACTTTTAGTACAAAATTCAACGCTATTTGATAACCTTGCAGTGTTGGCTTAGGAATCACTGGGAAATAATCAAACCAGGTAATTTGGTAGATCATTCGATATGGGGAACAAAAATGTTTAACTTAAAATTGACGATTTTCTTCTCGAGGTGTTTTTATAGAACATCTTAAAAGTTTGTTATTTGGGAAAATCCTGAACACAATCTTAAACACGCTAAGTATCTAATGGCTTAATTCAAGAACAGTTCCTTGACTCTCACTTCAGTTAAATTCAACAAAGGACGCCTGAAGTTACTGCTAATGCCGTTAGCACGAGATCCCCGGACTAGAGAGACTCGGTGACAAAGTGGTATTCACAATCAAAATCGTTCTTTTCTATATCGAGGAAATATTTCTTAACCCTTTTTTCAAATCTAATCTAATATTTTAAAACCCTTCACACGCTTTTTATCGAAAGGTCGCTTGAAACCGATTTTAATGACATTGTACTATTTTCATAATGGAATGGCTAAACTCGTTCAGCTAATGTACCCAATTTTGATTAAGGATGCTTCAGAAAACTTCGATGGAAAAGAAATATTGTGCGTATTCAAAACACGTCTTTTTTTCTCCTTTTTATGTTTTTATTTTAAATAAAATATCAGAACCTCGCAGCTCAATAGATAACGTTGGAAACGGTCAATTGAAACATCTATAGTTAGGCCTACTAATGGGTTGGTTTGATTCAAATCATTACCATACCACAAAATTTTAGACTATTCAAAGATGCTGTAAATGACAATTTCAAGTGAACATATCATATTTCATTTTTGCCCTTTCGGACAGAAATTATTTGGGAAATGAAGAAGGTGCTTACTGAAAGCAGTTTGTTCATTCAATTTTCCACTTTTCAAAAAATTATCTTTTTGAAGAGTCAAAAAGAATCAACGAGTGGAAATGGGCTAAACCGCTTTTGTCAAATGGTAGAATTTCAGCCTAGTCCACTTTAATGGTTCTTGCAGAGACAAAATTAATATTCAATGTGAAAAACAGAAAATCTTTATGTTACATGAGTACACCATTGAAAATATATGGGGGAAAAGGATAAGTTGATGATGTCAGGTTTTTTCTCTCAATGTTTGCCCAGACCATTGTTACAGGCACGTCGCGTAGACAAAATGTTTCCTGCATTTACGTTATGGTAAATTGAAGCGCATTTGAAACAGGACTTGTCTAATATTAAACGAATGAAATAAAAAAAATAAAAAGGTGACAAAAGAAGAAGCGTTTGGCATTTTTAAAAACCGAAAAAAATACTTTTATATTACAAGAACTTGTTTTAATGAACGAACTTGTTTCAAACGAATAAATTCCGGCAAATTTTCTTTCAAAAACCTGTAAAATGTAGGAGAAAATAAGCATGAGTTTAGCTCAAGGCCCGACCTTCTTGCCTCGAGAAATCCTAAGTTAGTTTAGTCGCCTCGAACCCTCCTTATGTCTCTGAATGCCAATCTGTCCTCATAGTGGGGCGCATAACTCCGAAATTTTGGTTGAATCGTTCACTTTGTGATACATGCATGAACTTTGGCATGGTAAATCTTTGATGGCCACTTAATCAGAAAAAAGTGCTAGCCACATGAAATTCGCACCCGGTGGCCATTTTCCAAGATGGCCGCCATTCTGATAAATATATTATATACATTAGATAGAAAGACATCCTAAATGGTGAAACCGACACGATTTTTCTAATAAACCGTTCCTGTATAGTCAATTTTGTAATTGGCTATTAAGAACGTAGCGGTTTTGCAACATGGCGGTCGTTCTTATCCAAGATGGCTGCCAAAATACTATAATAATGGCCGTTTCTTCAAGTATATGTTGATTTTTATTATAAAAGTTATCAATCTTTTTCATAAAGTCTGAACTAGCAAAGGGGAGTGAAAAACACACATATTTTGCACCTTGAAACTCAAATATGGGGACCATTTTTCAAGATGGCCGCCCATCTCATGTGTAAATTAAGTCGGATACGAATATATCAAATAGAAACGCATCCCAAATGGTAAATTTCGTCGGGATTTTCTTTATACCTTTCCCAGATAGTCTTTTTGTAACTAATATATACCAACGCTGACTCTCTACAACATGGCTGTCGTTTTCTCAAGATGTCCTCCAAAATATTCAAATCTTTATCTATTCTTCATGGAAACTTACTATTTCTACTAAAAAGGATATCAACCTCTCTCTTTAAGAATCAACTAGCTAAACATAATAAGATAGAAACAAATATGTCCTCGAATAGAATATATTTTGTTATTGATAGGCTGCCACTTTTGTTACTTTAAGTTTATGACATACTAAAAGTCAAATTATCTGAACGGTCTCAGAACTTAAGGTTCATATGAGCCTCTATAATTGAATACTTTATTGTCGATTACTTTCAGAAACACATAACAACAGCTTCCTTAAGCATGGTTTAAAACACTTTCCGAAAAAAACGAAGTACATGTATGTGTACAGTCGTTTTGCGCAAAGTCATATTCATTCAGTCATTCTTACATTAATGTTTGAAGATAAAGCAAATCAACAAATTAGTTGGAATAAATTAGTTGGAATAAATGCTACCTCTGCTACCTCTGCCAAGAGGACAAATATGATGATTTGCTTCTCTCCTGAGTAATTTCCAGATAGAGTAATAACTAAGTGGATACAAGAGCATTGCCACCGATATTCCTTTATCTTATGCCCTTACTGATATGCCAAATTATTTTAATTCAGCTCTATTATATGGTAGTAAGGGCATAAAAACTTTATATATATACGACATAAAGCCAAGTAGTATAAAAGGTGCCATCTTCTTTTCAACAATAAAAGGCTTAAACGAACACAGAAACAAATGTCCACTACAGTTTTGATGATGCAGATGTGCATAGCTATAAAAGCTTTCAATAGTATGATTGAAAAACATGCAATGTTTCTTATCCGTAAAGGATGGCAATTCGCAAAATTTTAGACAAGCAATGACTCTACAATTGAGTGAAAGGCTTAATCAATGCGCTATAACTATGAAAAATGGGGGTTGTTTGCAAAGCTCAATGCTGGGGATGCATCGTTAAAGAGCTATATCAGCACCCAAACTGCTTAGTAGAGCTTTATAGCTCGACGAGGTCTCGCCAAACTATGAAATAAGCAAACAACAACGTTTGTGTAAATTATCTTTATCAAGTGTCTTTTTCTGAATTTGTAATTATATATGAATATCATGGAAATCAAGGTTTCTGAGAAAGTTCAACTATTTAAATTTCGTGACTTAGTCCTACCTGTGTAAGAACCGTCTCAATGCGCATAAAAGGGAGCATATCAAACGGGCTGCATGCAAAGCTTGTCATATTTGGGGACAGTGTAATATTCGACAAACAAATTATCAATAACCGTCAAACTTGAGATTGTCAAAAGAAAATGAATGTTGGGTAGTTTTGTGGATAGGTTTGAACCCAGTTTCAAACAGTTGCAGAGACGTGACCACGAATGCGTGCAAATTGCTTGCAGTGGACGGTGCAAATGCAAGAAAGCAGGGATATTCTGCACTTCACTCTGAAGCTGCTACTGTGAAATATCACGTGAAAGTTAAAATCATATATATGCAGTAGCGACAATCTAGGTTATAGCTTCTGTATTGATATGGCTATGTTAATAAATAGTAATCCTTGCTTGTATTCTACATACCATCTCTCGTTGTTGAGAGACACCATCTGCGATTTACAGAACTATTCTGGTAGCAAGAGCTTCGCGGAGCGGCGCATATGCGCGAGGGGCTTGTCAGTGTAACTAGCCATTTTTTCAATTCAAGGGCAGATAATTTAAGAATACCAAGAGAGTTATCTGAATTTTAATAGTAGCATGCACAAGTAGACACCATTGAGGTTCATTATGGCAAGTTTGGTTATATTGCAGTTGAAACTGAATGAGTTTCAGCCACTAGAAAATGAGCATTTTGTTATTTCAAGGGCAGATAAATAATAATAAATTGTTCAAGAACGAAAAGAGTAATTTGAATTCGGTAAGTGGTGTGCACAACTAAACATCATCGAGATTCATTGTATTAAGTTTGATCAAATGCCGGTTGAAATTGTAGGAGTTGTGCAAACAAGAAAATTGGCATTTTTTTAAATTCAAGGGCAGATAATTCAAGAACGAAAATAGTTATCTTAATTTCGTAAGTGGTGTGCACAACTAGAAACCATGGGGATATGTGGCCAATGTGGCAAGTTTGGTGAAATTCCGAATTAAACTGCTATGTAGGAGGAGTTGCACATATAGGAATTTTCTAATGGACGGGCAGATGGACGCACAGCCAGGGTCATAACATAATATAACCATTTGGGCGTTAAAAAGATGATACACCAAAAATATGGATGTTAAAAATAAGAAACAACTGAGACGACTTCAAAATGATAACTTTAGTTGGTTGGCTGCCATCTCTTGTAAGCATCTTTTCAAAACTTGTCTTTCACATTTTATTGGGGATATGGTTTGAAAAAGTGGGTTGGCTGTCATTTCTTATGGGGATCTTATTAAATTTGAAAATTGCATTTCACTTGGGACTTACTATAAAATGGTTGCCATCTCGGGGACACAAATTTTATATTTCTTTTGTTTTCTACATACCATATATCTCATTGTTTAGGGACCAACTTTTGGTAGTCTACTTGTTGCGGTAGGTAAAGTGGCTCTAAATAAATAGTCGCCAAAAACTGATAAACAATGTACACTACGCATTGGATATCTAAATTGGCAATCGATTAAAAGAGTGAAAATAATGATTATATAGGCTTGGTTGGCGGCCATCTGTTATCAAGCTTTAAAAGTTGTTAATGAAATTAGCCAGCATGACCTATCAGCCAAAAAAGCAGAATAAAGAAAGTTTTCCAGTAGAAAACCCGTCATTTTCATGTGAAAGAAATGAACTATCTTATATTGCATGGCAGCCATATGAGATTGGTTGCCATCTCTTGCACCAATATTGTCTTTCTGCATCTGGCATTTATATGTCTGAGGTTCTGAAATGATTAAATCAAGTTTAATATATTAGTTTTTAAGTGACATATCATTTCATAGTGAATCTCCATAATGCTCAGATGGCGGCCATCTCATAAAATGGCTGCCATGTTGAATTTCAGGTGGCTAGCACTTTTTCCTGAAAATTTACACTTAAAACAACATTTCTGCCAAATTTCATGCTTGTATCACAATCTGAACGATTCTATGAGTTATACGCCCCACTATAAAGAGCGAAATCTAATAAAAACATCGTGCTGGCAGCACTATAAAATGTAAGAAACTCGTGCAATTCTAGTTGAGGTAACTTAAAATAAGTAAGAGTAAGCTTCATGAATTAAGCCATAGTATATTTCATTTCAACTGAAAACTGGTATCAAAGGTGCTGTCTGACAATATTATTTTGTTTTACGAATATTTTTCTAATTGTATATTATGTGATCCATCACGCTAAAAGGGAGCTTATAGGGAGTGTGAAAAATATCGACCCTAGTCAGTCTGCGCAGTCGGTGTTCTCCCTACCCTTTCCATTAGAGAACGCCAAAACAAGGTCATGTTTAGGAAAGGGTGAAAGTGAACTATAAATAGATACCTATCGTTTTAATACAAGCATTTTCATCAGCCCATGAGTATGGGACAATCATCTGAAAATAAACAATAACAAATGTTTCTTTAACCGAAACGCCAAAAATGTAGACTGTTCCAAATTCAAAAATCTTGCAGACGACAACTCAAGCTGAATGAAATTTTGCATTTTTTTGTCTCTTTGCTCAGAAAATATTGTGGGAAATGAAGAAATTGATTGGAAATGAAGAAATTGCTTGTCAAAAGCAATTTCTTCATTTTCCACAATGTTTTCCAGAGCCATTATCTTGTAGGGAGTAACAAATTGCCACTGTGTGGTAATGGGTCAAAGGGACATTTCATTCCAATTTCATTTTTAAAGTATGTCTTGATGCAGAGATTGATTATTCTGATGCGTATGAATGCTTTAGGTTTTTTAAGTTGTTGTATATAAGCGAAAAGGCCTTTAAAGTTGAGACAGAAATGAACAAAGTCCATATAAATCTGAACGGCAGTGGACATCAATTTGTTTAATCATAGCACGGATATATATATTTCTCGTAAACGGCGCAGAATTTTGGCTTGAAGTTTTCAGAATGTTCATAATAAAATATGTTCTTCAGATAAAAATAAAAGTAAAATTTATGAAAAAAAAATATCTGTGAAATATCACTTTAAATAGGGAGGGGGTAATGGTTTTAAGAAAGAAGAAACATGTTTGTGTTTTTGTATTAACCCATTTAACGTATACAACCCATCATTAGCACCAAAGAGCCATAGACGAAATTTGAAAAGTGCCAGTAAATCCTTAACTGTGTTAGATTTCCATTCCAAAAACAAACATAAGCATTTTGAACGGTTTAGAATTTTGAATTAATGCATAATATAGGGTTAATTCACGTTTTTGAGGTCGTTAACATTCGCAGAGGCCCAAGAAATACGTTAACGCCCGACTGCGCAGCACGATGCTCGTTTTCGTATTTTGCGGGCCTCTGCGAATGTTAACGACCGAAAAATACGTGAATTGACGCTATTATTGCATAAAAAGCATAAAATTCCAATGATTACTTACCCCAAACCCCTTGATATGTGCGAAAAATGAACCGAGGTGAGATAAGAAAATGTCCGCCATTGTTGTTTTGTTCTGATAAATCTTCCGAGAATTTTTTGTTATGCGTGACGTCGGTAAAACGACGTTACGTCATAATTTGGCGCCAAAGGGCGAACGTCGCTGATTTAACGTAAGACGTTGAGAATTTCGCGGGAAAATAGACAATTGTTTATTTTGAAGGATCAAATCGAGGATATTTGAGTGCAAAACCGGTCCGATATCGCACTGAATATAGACCGGTTTTCACGATATCCGACCGGTTTCGTCCCGTTATTCAATGTCGATAACGGCCCCAAAACACACCTTTTATGCAATAATCATTGAAAAAATTGTCAAAAATGTTATAAATTACCTCCCTTGCATATGAATATAGAGTAAAAACCTATTTGTAAATTATTTTCTTCTTGAAGCATAATCTTGAAATCCGGCACGGTGAATCAACTTATTTGAAGTGTATTTACAAGAGTGTGTAATTTGATGCATGTCCCATGGCTAGAAAGTGGAGTTTTTAATGATGGGTCATTATACCTTAAACACAGTCAGTCTTTTTGTCTCCCTACAAGATTGTGGCTTTAGAAAACATTGTAGAAAATAAAGAAATCGTTTGTGACATGCCATTCTTCTTTTCTTACAATAATATTCTTCCCTACACAAAAAGACTAAAACGTGTGCAATTTCATTCTGTTGGAATTGTCGTCTGCAACATATTTGAATTTGGACGAGTTTACAGTCTGGAAATGGGTAAACCCTTTCTAAATCGGCAAATGTGCACTTTTCCTATTTGAAAGCTGCTGCAGATGACAAATGAATGTTGATAAGGACACAGTTTATGCACAATATAGGGAACAGAAATGAGTAAGGTAAAATGTAAAATAGCTGGTTACATGTACATGATTACATCATTTTCTTCCTAAATGTTTCCAAAACCGTTTCTATGAGGGCAGTCAAAATCGTGGTTTTAAGTCCAGGCTCTATTTTGAAAAGAATAACAAATATCGAACTATCACGCAATTCATGAACACTAAATTTTCTTTATGATCTCTGGAACAATTGCTGTAATTTAATAATTTAGGCACTATACAATTATGCCCGATAGTGCTTTTAAAATACATGAAAAATAGTTACATCAAGGCACTTGAGCCCAATACAGTTCCAGATCAGCCTGCGTATACACGCAGTCTGATCAGGATCCATGTTGTTCTTAAACAGACTCTTCTTGGCCTGTAGCAGCCGTTTGAGAATAACACGGAACACTACTAGGATGCTATAAGGTACAGGTTGATCCTGAAATACGACTTTCTCAAACGCTATAACAGAGACCTTTTTAATAATAATAATAATAATAATAATAATAATAATAATAATAATAATAATAATAATAATAATAATAATAATAATAATAATAATAATAATAATAATAATAATAATAATAATAATAATAATAATAATAATAATAATAATAATAATAATAATTATAAATATAATAACAAAAATAAACCTTAAACAAAAAAGTATTTACAAAATACTGACGGTAAATGCACTGTTTCATTGTATATTATGGCGCAAAACCAGTGTAAGCCCATATCTCAATCCTTGTTCAGTTTTAAATTATTGCTTTATAGCCAAAACGTTTTTAATTTTCAAAGCTGCTATATACTTTTTGAGTTCTGAAGTAGATGTGATGGAGTATTATTGAATATAGCATGGATAATGAATGGCTTTTCGCCATGGAAAAAGTGTAAAATGGATTTTGAACAGGCAATTAAGTAGGATCAGGCGATTCAAGCCTTACTGTACTGTTGGACACTGAGACTTGCAGGTAAACGATTAACTCAATTTACCAAGTTACTTGTACATAACATCTTTGTGTCTTGTTTAACCCTTTCCCGAATGACACAGCGTTATGATTGTCCAAATGCAATGTTACTGTTGATTGCAAAATTAAGACTACCAATAAAACTGACAACTTACAATGCAAAAGCATTATAACATTTTAGTGAAAGGAAGAAAATTCAGGTCATCACCATTTTTTCTCACATTGTCTTGAAAAGCCTTAATTAGGGTCGCCAGAGCTAAGGCTTGTTTAGAAAAGGACTTATTACAAAAAAGCGTTTTACATTTTGGTTTTCTATAATCTGTTCTCTCTTAAGAGTAAGTTAAAGAAAAATGAAAAATAAAATTCAACATTTATCACTGTAGAAAAACAAGAAATTGCTCTAAACTTATTTTTGTTCACATTCTTACAATTTTTTAATTCTCCCTATTTGAAATTGTTCTCTGACTTTAAAGTGACATTTCACATTTATTTCATCTTTTAAAAGTATGTCTTGATGCAAAGATTGTTTATTCTTATGCGTAGAAATGCTATCAGTTTTTTGAAGTTGTTATTTATAAGCGAGAAACACGCATGTAAAGTTGAGACATAATCGATAAATTGCATATAAATCCGAACTGTTGTCCACAACAATTTGTTTAATTTTAACACAAAAATATAAATTTCTCGTGAACGGCGCAATATTTTGGCTTGAAAGTTTCAGAATTTTCATAAGGAAATATGCTCTTTCAGATAAAAATAAAAGTAATATTTATGACAAAAAATTCTGAAATGTCACTTTAAGGTATGAAAACTAATTAAGTCTATTTAATCAAATTTTTATATTTTCAAGTTTCTTTATCTTTAATTTCAATATTGGAATGGATTCCAAACTTGTCTAGGCAGATTCTAGATCGGCCTAGCCAGATTGGAATTCCATTCTGGCCTAGATCGATCCAGAATCTGCCTAGACCAAACTAGAATTATAATCTGGACTAGTCCGAACTAGAATTCCAGTCTGGTCTAGACCAATTCTGGATTGGCCTAGGCCGATTCCGGATCGGCCAGGATTCCAATCTGGACTCCGACATATACAAACGGTTGAGGATAAAACCTTCAACGACTGATACATCGCAAATATGACAATTTGTTCTTTTTACAAACACATTTTACCCAAGTGAAATTAAAAATGAGTTTCCAAAACCTCTGGAAATCGAATGTTTCATTAATTACATAATAAAAATTATTTATAGAATAGTTATACAAGATCTACATTTTAGAAAAAAATCAAATAAATAAACTCACCATCATGCAGAGCAAGAACGCCGTGTAGGCCTACATCATGATTAATTTTCGTTCATACAACGATGTAACGTCGAGAAGAAGTAGTTCTGGAGCAAGTAACAACGTCAGAATGACTAAAACACGCAGTTTCTGTGTATAAAAAATTAGGCCTACCGTTATGATCGATATTAATGAGCGTCATGAATAAATAGAGTTAAACCATGTACCTAAACCACAAAATTTTGACTTGTAATAATATTTCGGATCAATCATTTAAAGATTGGGCCAGTTTATTCGACACAGGGCCGAATCTATTAATACTAGTTCCTTGAATTGATGACGTTGCTGTCGTTTGATTGGCTAGCGGCGGGATAAAGTCACGTGGTCAAGTCCAGATCCATATAAAAGCAGGGGTAAACCCATGCGGGCCCTTTTCAGATACAGCCAGGACTCAGTTCACATGGTGAAGTACAGTCGAAAAATTTAGAAACCACGTGGTAAATACAACATGTCGCAAGTGCTTTCAAGCTGGAGTTGCGAGGTTTTACAGTTACACCGACGCTGAGAGGACTTTCAGACCAACAACGGGCAAACTTCCAGTGCTCTATGGACTCTCGGGTGAAATAAAATAAAATTTCTAAACAATTTTGACAATGATCGGTCCAATTTTGACTTCCAGAGCAAACGAACGTACAATTATGAGAATTTTATTGATAAAAGTCCTGTCCATAATTTGTTAATTTCTTTTAAAGAAACTTTTACATGGCCTGGATATCACCAAGATGAACAAACTGAATAATTTTCAATATCATTGAGATATATGTCTGGTTCTTGGAGCAAAAACACGATTTGACCTAGTGACCTAGTTTTTGACCACACACGACCCAATTTCTACATGACCCAGATATTGAGATAAAGATTCTGAAATCTGAACTATTTAAAATTACAATGATTCAGTAGGCCCACATATTCGGTTCTTAGAGCAACAAGATTTGACCAACTGACCTAGTTTTTGACCATGTAGGACCTAATCTTTTGTACATGCCCTAGATAAGACATCAAGATAAGTATTACGGATAGTTTGACAAAGTTTGGGACATTTCCAGAGCAAAAGGAGGGATTTTATAAGATTTAGCCTCGTGACCTAGTTAATGTCCTGGCATGACCAATTTCTTGATATGATCTAGATATCATCAATATCAATATTCTTAATGTTCGTCCTAGTTTTTAGACCAATGAAATTGCAGTATATTTGAAGATTTCGGCGCTATATTTTACATAAACGCACTGCCGGTCAGTTTATACATAGCCACGCCCCCGTTTCCTGTGCAGTTATGAAAAAAGATGTAATTTTTGGGAAAATGATGTAATTCCAGTAAGATCCGCTAGATAGTAGCTCCGGTCGGAGGCGTGGTTTGAATAATGACATTAGAAGCGTATGTTTTCATTGGTTGACGATCACTAAGTCAGATAGAGTCTGTATAGTAGATTCTACGCAACATAAAAGTTCAAAGGCTGCTCTTTTTGAACGTTTATATCGCGTAGAATCTACTATACAGCCTCTATCTAACACATAAAAGTATTTTAAAAACAGGATGACCACCCAAGGATCACATCTGTGAAATTTTGTTGAATTCTGCCAAGTACTTTGGGAGGAGAACATTTTTTTTTGTAACTGTTGACGTATAGACAGACGGACGCCGGACATTGATCGATCACAATACTTCACCTCGCGCACTAAGTGCTCAGGTGAGCTAAAAAGTTGGTTCAAAAAGGAGGTGTATAAATGTCAGAAATTCGATAGATGTGATAGATTTTTTAAAGCAGCACCTGATAAAAAGTAATTGAGAAGCTATAAAACTTTAGTTTGTTCGTCAATGTGTTTTTCATACGGCGATGTTTAAAAGATTCACGAACATATGAGGACCCCAAAAAGAGGCCAAGAAAATGGTTTTCTTTGGACCAATCGTGTACAAAAATTCCGATGGAACAATGAGTTAGAGTACCCATTCATTGGGAATTCAATTTATGGTGGATGCCAAAACTGGAAGTGGTTCAGTTTTTTTTCTAGGGGCAGATAATTCTTCGTACCCAAAAAGACAATTATTTTAGGTGACCATGAATCGAAATTGTCGTCAATTTTTTTTTTTTTTTTTTTTTTTTTACTTTTTTCCCCAATAACTTTCAATTTTTATTGAAATATTATGTATAGCAAAAATAATTAGTAAAAGAATAGTCGTTTTTACTACATATTTATCGTAATTGTCCTTTTAACAGGCTCATTTACCAAAATTGAAAAAAATCCCCATAAAAATAACAAAGAAAAGTTTTTTAAAACTCTATTATTTTTTTTCAACTTTGATGATAGAAAAGTTTAGACATCCTAGGGATGTTTTGAACTCAATTAGGTTTCGTTCCAGGATGACTGTCGCAACAAATTTTCACGTGAAGCTTTTTCTGGGGACAGACAACTCTTTACACCAATAAGGCTATGTTCAAAAAAAAGCTTCATGACAAAATATTTTTACATTCTACCTGTCGCAAAGGTAACCCAATCTTCATCAAATTTTACCAAAACAAGTATGATATTAAGTTCTTCCTTGAGTGTGATTATGGGCCAGATCGGACCAGAAAGTCCCGAGTTATCTGCCCTTAAAAATAGCTAATTTTGACTTTGTTTACAATCTAGCATCCATAATTATTGACCAGTCATGATGAAACTTATACATAATGTTGGTGACTATAAGATCTCCATAAGGAATAATTTTCAGAATGATCAGAATAGAAAGTCGTGAGTTATATGCCCTCGAATTTTACAGTTTTCAGTTATTTTCGACTTGGTTTACACTCTAGCATCTGCAATTATTTAAGGATCCAAATGAAACTCATACATAATTTTGGTGACTATAAGATCTAGCATAATTACAATTTTCAGAAAGATCGGTACAGAAAGTCATGAATTAAATGCCCTTTAATTTTACAAAATTGCCTTTTTCCGCTATTTTTGACTTGGTTTACACTCTAGCATCTACAATTTTGTACCAATCCAAATGAAACTTATACACCATCTTAGCAACTATAAAATCTAGCACAAGTACAATTTCCAGAATGATCGGGACAGAAAGTCATGAGTTAATTGCCATTGTATTTTATAAAATTGCCGTTTTCGACTATTTTCGCCCTGGTTTACCTGTAACATCTACAATTATTGACCAATCCTAATGAAACTTGGACACAATCTTGATGACCACATGCTCTAGGGTGAGTTTGGATGTCAGTCAGGTCGGACTCATGATTGTTGTGCCCTTGAATTTGATGAGATTTATGTTTCCGACTTTGTTTTTTTCTTCTTACGACAAATAGTGACTAATCAAGAGACAACTTAGATAAAACGACGATGACCATAAGATCTTGCTTTAGTCAAAATTTCAGCATAATTAGAGTTATCTGCCATTGAATTTGACTTTCTTTTTTGACTTTGTTTTCAGTCTTATAACCAGATAAATTGGCTAATCAAGACAAAACTTGGACAGAATGTTGATGATCATACGATCTTTGATGAATAGAATTTCAGCATAATCAAAGTAGAATTTGCTGATTCATCTGCCCTTGAATTAGAGAAAATTGCTGTTTTCGACTTTGATTTTACTCTAACAACCACAAAAAGTAACAAATCAAGAAAAAAACTTGGACTAGAAACCAAGACGATGACCATAAGCTTTTGGATTAATTTTGATTACAGTTATTAATTTAGGCTAGAAAGTCTAGAGTTATGGGCCCTTGAATTCGGTAAAATTAACCTGTCGACTTTGTTTTCACTTAACAGTCACAAACATTGACGCAGCAAGACAACTCTCAGACATACTGTTTGTGAATGTGAGATATTTCTTAAGGTATACGACCCATCAATAGAATCATAAAGATACATAAGTAACTATATGTATTTAAAGTCAGCATGGTATCCCGCATCTAATTGCCAATTTTTATCAACTTTGATCGTTTCGTTAGTGAAATTTTGATAATTTTATATATTGCATCAGGGTCATACAAAATCATGAAATGCCAAACACCCCAAGTGAGCTTTTAAACACAAAAACTGCATGATTAAAAGCAATAAACACAAGTGTTTGCATCTAATCAATAGCTTATATTATCCCCAACAATGGACTAACAAGTAAATAAATAATAACCAGCAACAAAATATTTTTTTTGCTTTTGTAATACATGGTTACCATACTTTCGACAGGCTTTTCGGACGAATCTGAAACAATAGTCCATTTTAAATAACATTAATTCCAGTGATATATCAAAAGGTATGGCACAAAAGGAAGATCATAATTTTCCTATGTGTATATTCTTTGAAATTAAGTAAAAATTAAACAGTTTCGCAGTACACAAATTTAAAAAAATCACTTTGACCAATACACCCCCTTTTTTACCACCGCCCAATTTCTTAAGGAAAATGGCACTCTTTGTTCATTATACTTTAAAGATAAATTGTTCCATACGAATTGTACAGGTTTTTTATTGTTTGTATTGGAATATTTATATAATAGTAAATGTTACTACTAAAAACATATATATAAACAAAAATATTTATAAAACAAGAGTTGTCAGTGGACAGGATAGCTCAACGAAAAAGTGTTGGATTGTGAAATTTTATAGGATGAAAAGAATAAAAAGTCTACCCAAATAGAAATTTGAAAGGGTAATGAATCGTTACCCAGTCTTTATCCTTAATTAGGAATATATACATGTCTGACCACAAGCATGTGTGCAAAGTTTCAATATTTTAACAATGGTAGAAATAAAAATGTTACAAGTACATAATATCTGTATGTAAATCGTTAGCCAAACATGCCTGTGTCGAAAATTGTTAAAATGCCCCAGAAATTTGTGTGTCTGAGTGTGAGTTGAGGACGGTAATATCATCACAAGAAACATTTTGAAAAAAAAAATAAATAAATAAAGCCAGGAATGTTGTAGAAAGATAGGTCTCTGCCAAAACTAGGTCTTGTTTGGGAAAGGGTTAGGTGAACAAGCAACTTTTGAATATCAGTTTTCTGATGTCATGTTTTAATCATGTTTGCTGCCTTATTAGTAGCTAAAGGGATGGAAAAGACGAGACAGAAACACAAAAATATGTAATCAAATAGAAATTCTACAGAGAAAATAATTACAACTGCTTGTATCAGTATTTGCTTCTTTTCTCTCATTGGTTTCTTTTCTCACGCAACCCTAGAGTAGAGAAAGCATCAGTTGGTCTTATCTTGTGTCTAGTTGTTTGGGAAAGGGTTAAATAGAAAGAAATGGCAAAGGTCAAGCTTACCTTTTCCAAAAGAAAAAGCCCAAATTACGGTAAACAAAGTGACCAGTTATGGAACGAAATATTTATGGTGCGAATCAACCTCCAAATATTGACTTATTACGTCAGAGGTACGTAATTCTGATTCAGGGGAGATCACTAGGTGCGCTGTAGTTATTGTTCTTGCAAAGGGAGGTCATTCTAAATGCCAAAATATTTTGATGTTTTCGTCTTTTGTTGTTTCATTTGACGTTTTTATAAATTCATCGGCTGGGATTCGTTGTAGCAACTGTTCGTATAAATTCAAATCTAATGTAGAAGTCTCTTTACAAAAAATGTTTTAAAAAATCTCCGTAAATCCGAACATGTTCGATTATTTCTTTGTTGCGGAAACAGCCGACATTACACGAATCATTTAGAGCTAATGATGGGTCGTATTCCTTAAAGTGTTATCTCGCATCCTGAGTTATATGCCCTTAAATTGACAAAATGACCATTTTGGATTTTGTTTTCATCGCAAAAGACACACATATTGATCGATCGATAGAAAACTTGGACAAAATGTTGCAAGATCTTGCACAATTTTCAGCCTGATCATGATCACACAATCTGAGGATTTCTTTCTCTTGAACTAAACAAAATTGCATTTTATGAGTTTGTTTTCAATATTACAGTCACAAATATTAATTGATTGGAACAAAACTGTGGATCATATCATCTTGGTTCAGGTGAGCGATTTTGGACCATCATGGTCCTCATAATATGTATCAAGATTACCTGATAACAATAACCAGGAATTATGTTTAATGTCATTGAAAACGTGAAATTCGTTAAGTTACAAATAAATATTGCTAACGTCAAGCACACAAAGTTTAGGCGATGAAAGACGTACCTGTTGACAGTCGGACGGACAAAATAGCCAGTAGAATGTGTTAAAATTTTCTTAAATTGATCCCTTTTACATTACTTCTATCAACCTTTTACTATAATTAGGGTGCAACTTGCGGACATGTATTAAAAGTGTTTCTTATCAAATGACATGTCATGTTAGGAATTTAAAAACATGTCCGGGTACTTGAAAACACATTCTCATATTTGTATGTAGATATATAAGTTTTTGGCCTTTTGACGATATCTTAAAGTAGTGGGGGATAGACTTAGCTCTAAAAAGTGGGTGGGGTAAGGAAACTTGTTGATTTCTTAGAATTCAAAATGATTTTTGTTGTAAGAAAACTACAATCCCGTAGACCAACCAAATGTGAATTCCTTCCATAAAAATAATTTATCAATTCGATAAAAATGGCAGGATAGAAACGGTTTCTAATTACATGTACTATTATGCAACCTTAATTTCAAGTGAATGGGGTAAGAAAAATGCTTGTAAAAAATCTGCACCACTTTTGATTATGTCATCCATCCTAATCTAACGTCCCATTGAATCTGCTATCGCCTGGTATAAACGGATTTTTTCTGGACGATTGGTCCAATAAAATTCCATTTTTGAGGGACGGGCCCCTAGACTACTCATTAAAACACCATTTCTAGCGATATGAAATTAATCAAATTACATACACTTGTAGATACACTTAAAATAAGATGAGTAACCGTGCTGGGTTCCAAGATAATGATTCAAGAGGAAAATGATTTACAAATATTATTTTACTCTATACTCATATGCAAGGGAGGTAATTTTTAACAATTTTTGTCAATTATTTCCAGAAGTATGCATTAATTCAAAATTCTAATTCGTACAAAATGCTTATGTTTGTATTTGGAGTGGAATTGTAATACAGTAAATGAATAACTGGAACTTTTCAAATTTCGCCTCTGGCTCTTTGGTGCTAAGGAGGGGTTGACTACCTTAAGTACAAACTGAAGAAGCTACATATGGAAGCAAAAAGAAGGCTCTTGACCAGAATATGCCTATGTCTGCTTGTGTATTAAGGTATTCTAACATAAATATATTCACGCGACGTCGAATTTATCTCTTGTGTGACGTCGTTTACATTCATGAATGACGCATTAAAACATATTCGGGTGACGGTGTAAACATTCGGCGGACGTCGCTCGAATAATTCCGATGTCGCTAGAATCCCATTAGGGGTGGACTAGCATAATGCATTTTAGTCGGGAGCCAAGCTACTCTTTTGTAGTTCCTATAATTTTATTATGAACCGCATTGTTTGGATTATACCCCAACCTCCCCAAAAAACAACAACATATGCCCGTGCATGGTTCCTTGGATTTGATAGAGCGCGAATTACATTCCGATCATTCTGCGCAGGTTGATCAGGGTCCATGTTTGTATCCAAAACTATTAGGGCTTTGTCCATATAGGCCTACATTCTTATATACAGCTGTTGCTCTTACAAGATAGGTTTTGCTGGTAATTGACACTTGTTTTTATGTAATATCGTTTAGCAAAGTGGAGTTTTTGCGATAGGCCTACAATGTAGCTGCATAATTATAACATTATGACTAACTATAACTAGGTCGAGTAATATTTCCAAACAAGAGATTCTAGATGGTTCTAATCTGCAGCAAATGCAGACGACACAATTGGTTTTGATAAAAAGAGGATCCGTATATAATGGAGCCCAGAAAATACCGAGACAAAACGCGAAAAGGCTGGTCGTCCGATGCCATTGTTTTTCCAAGCTTTCCTTCAATGTGGAGCGTTAAAACTAGGGCCTGTTTGCAAAAAGATTTCCGCATAAGGGACGCCAATCAAGATAAAGGCTTTGGAAAACATCGTGGGATATGAAGAAATTACATAGGCCTAGGCATATTTGTCGTTTAACTAATGATCATTATTTATTAGGCCTATACGTCGCCTGTTTCATTTCAGGCACCCATGTTTTTACACTACAATATTGGTACATGTACACGCTTTTCGAATTGTATTTTTGCACTAATTGTTGAACCAAACCAAACCCTGTGTTGTGGGTACTAATTGGAATCGCCCCATCGAGACGGTTCAAATGAGTACCAACAACATAGTGTTTGGAATTGAAGTGAAAAAGTTAGAATGTCTAACTTATACAGTCGACAGTCGACACTCGTTGTGTCGAAATCGTAGGGGCCGTCAAAATAACTCGACATATCCGGAGTTCGACTCATCCAATTTTGTTCAATTTCGATAGCATTTATATTTGACCGTTTTTGAAACTAATGAAGTACTATTATTATTGAAATATATGCTGAGTCAAAAAAGAAAGTGTGCACAGGGTATTACTGAATTTTTTTTTATCGTAAGTTTGAATATTGATATTTTGATATTGGTATCAAATTAAAGATAATTCAATTGCCTATAAGAGGGTGTATTTTTAAATGTGTGAAATGTGTGAAATGTAATATTGCTTGTGATTTTTAAGATATTTGAGATAGGGGCAAATTTCAAAATTCACAGAACATGCTGACGAACGAGAAGTGGTTGAAAAATGCAATTTCTTTGGGATTTCTGCTTCAATTTTTATTGTGACATGTCTTCAATGAATGGCGACAAACATTTTAGATCGCATTGATCGAACATAACGTCTCATTGTGTCGTTTGGAATTTTATTGCGTTCATATTGCAAGAGGTATTGCACGTCCTGCAAATTCTTTAACTGGGCCCTTAATTTAGCGAAACTCATGCAGAAAAGATGTTCGGCCCTACACTACACTCAGGACTAAATTTCACGCGTCCTGTGCCAATGACGATGTGAATAATGCAGCCCTAACGTAAGATTTTAGCATCTTGATAATGTTACAAACCTAATGGTCTCAAATCGTCCATGGGTCGTCGTTCTGCCTTCTCCGATTTCCAATGTTGCTTTCATATGCTTGCTGCACTGAATCGCCATAAATTGTGTAGTTTTGAAACGTTGACGTAAAAGCGTCAACGTCATGTAACGAGCTTGTCTAGCCATTGCTGCACCTGGTTTATCAGACTGAAGCTAATCAACTTGTATCCTTTGTCTTGGAAACATGACTGCAAACGCATAATTTCATTCGATGACATTTTAAAAACGTCAACGACACATTTTACGCCGGTTCAAGACACTAGCAAAACTAACGTGTGAAATCTGTCGTGTTTACTAAGACGTAGCATCTTTGGATATACAGCATATTGAAATTTTATGTTTGATTTAGCTTTCATACACTTTGAATACAGATTTAAGACAATAAAGTTTATCATGAAATGTTGGTTTTGAAAACCACGTGCAAAAAGGCGCTAAAAGCTTATGATGATATGCCAGACAATTAAATCCTCCAAAGTTGCTTGACATGCCAATAAACATGAGAAAGTTGATTAATTAACTTCGTGTAGAATTTTGATGAAGTTAATTGCCTCGGTTACGTAGATATATAAAGTAGAAGTATGCACACTTTCTTTTCCGACTCAGTATAGTAGGAAAAGGAAAGAAATTGCTCGTTTCGAGCACTTTCTATCCTTTTCCTACTAAGTTTCAATGGCTAAATTCAGTTCGAAATTATTTTATTTGAAAAAAGTATGTCCATTGATGAGGACGGGACCAGATTGGAACTTCGACTTAAGCGGAAATTCGACTTATCCGATGTCGACATATATTCATCTCTGTGCCAGTTAAACAAAAAATTATACCATATTTTTGTAGGCCTTTGTTAGGCCATTGGCAAAATATCAATGTATCTTGTATTAAGGCCGGTGCTATGTCAAATTAATCAAGTAATATTTGCACAACTAAGTTTAATCTATAAAGCACAACTTAGTTTAATCTTTAAACTTATAAGTAAAATATTTGGCTAATAGATCTATCTATGGACAGTACCATTTGTGCTTTTGTACATGAATGTACATGTAATAGTAGGCCTATGCAGCTGTTGCCTATTTTCTATTGATTCTCACCAAATAAAGGACATGGCAAAAAATTAAAATCATCTACTGAACAATAGTGATTAAGTCATTTAATTTTGTTATTCCAATTCAAAACCCTATGTTGTGGGTACTCATTAGAATCGTCTCATCGAGACGATTAAAATGAGTACACACAACATAGGACTGACTTACAATTATTTATTTGTTACATTTTATTTTTTTTATTAATAAGATCTATCCCCTCCTTTCTGTATACGCAGATGAAGCACGTGACAAAACAACAGAAATCGCTGATTTTAACAAAAACCTTGCAACTGCAGCTTGTTTTAAGCTGCAGCTGCAGTTACGAGGTTTCCGTTGAAAAACATCGAATTGCAGAATGAGGCAAAAAGTGTCTGCTTTTTATTGGATGCCGTGGATTTGTAAATTTTATGCAAGTTTATTTCTGTTTTCCGTCATGTCACTGTTTTGTTTGCTGGAACTTCTTTCAATTCTATGGACATTGACACTTAAAATTCCCTTTGACAATCCTTAAATACATCTCACTTAATTCGGAAAACGACGAAGGAATAAAATGCTGATATGAAAATTTGTCTCTACATTTTCCAAATTATATTGAGCACAGATCTTAACTTTATCAACGTTCACTTTGTCGTCTGCATCGTCTTCTAAATTAGAGCAACATTCAGAAGCGTTTGAAGTTGCTAGCATTTATGGTATAGAACATATGTTCCGGACAAAAATGCAAGGGTAAAATCAACAAAGGACAATAACTCAAAATGTAGGCATGGCAGAGTAACAGACCTTTTACATGGCACATCTCCACAATGAGATCTATAAGTGTAGCAGGTTTAAAGTTGCAACGAAAACCTTGTAACTGCAGCTTCTTTTAAGCTACAGTTAAGAGGTTTTCGTTGAAAAACATCGAATTGCAGAATGAGGCAAAAACTGTCTGCGATTTATTGGATGCCCTGGATTTGTAAAGTTTATGCAATTATATTTCTGATTTCAGTCACTGTTTTGTTTGCTGGAACTTCTTTCAATTAAGACCAGCTTAAATTTTAATTTTATGGACAATGACACTTCCTTTTGACAATCCTTAAATACATCTGACTTAATTCGGAAAACGACGAAGGAATAAAATGCTGATATGAAAATTTGTCTCTACATTTTCCAAATTATATTGAGCACAGATCTTAACTTTGTCAACGTTCACTTTGTCGTCTGCATCGTCTTCTAAATTAGAGCAACATTCAGAAGCGTTTGAAGTTGCTAGCTATTATGGTATAGAATATATGTTCCGGACAAAAATGCAAGGGTAAACTCAACAAAGGACAATAACTCAAAATGTAGGCATGGCAGAGTAACAGTCCTTTTACATGGCACATCTCCACAATGACACAAGTTGCAAGCGCTTAAAGCGACATTTCAAATATATTTTGACACTTTTCCACAATGAGACCTAAAAGTGTACCAAGTTTGAAGTTGCTAGCACTTATGGTTTAGAAGATATGTTCCGTACAAAAATGCGAGGTAAAAACAATAAAAGGCAATTACTAAACAAGAGGGCCATTGGCCCTGAAGCGCTCACCTGATATAATAACCTTTTGTATATGATGTAGCTAGCTTCTAAATGCAATAGTTTTACTACGATTTTGACCTAGATACCTATTTCACAACCCCAATTGTGACCAATATTCAATTTTGTCAGATATAATGCAAACAAAAATTCTGAGTAAGTTCCGGACAATCATTCTGAATCAATTTAAGGTTAATTGGGCAAATTTTGTAACCTCCAAAGTGCACAATCATGAGGTTTTTCTAAGTTTTGACACCATGACCTAGTTTATGATCTCAGATTACCCAATTTCGAACTTGTCCAAGATTCATCAATATAGTTATCCTTACCAATTTTCAGAGGGCAGAGGTGGTGCAGTGGTAACAAATTGGACTTGAAACAAAGGGGTCACTAGTTCGATCCCCTGTCGATCCCCTGCATCTCCAGTCTTGCGGATGAGACTTTAAACCAAAGTCCCTTCTACATATGACCTTAGCTGTTGAGTGGGATGTAAAACTCCATACAATCCAACCTATTTTCAGGTTCATTGGGCAAAAAATAAAGCAACTACAGTACACACAAGGTTTTACTAAGATTTGACCTTCTGACCTAGTTTATGACACAAGATGACCCAATTTGAACTTGTCAGAGAATTGATCAATACAACCGTTCAGACCAATTTTCAGGTTTATCGGGCAAAAATGAGACCTCTAGAGTGCACACAAGGTATTTCTAGGATTTGACTTCACGACCTTGTTTATGACCCAAGATGATTAAACTTCAAACGTAACCGAGAATTGATCACGACAATCATGATCGATGTTCATGTTGACTGGGCAAAAAATGTGGCCTCTAGAGTGCACACAGTTTTACTAAGATTTGACCTCGTGACCTAGTTTATGACCCCAGATGGCCCAATTTCAAACTTGTTCGAGATTTTATCAAGACAATCATTCTGAGCAGATTTCAGGTTGATTGGGGAAAATGTGGCCTCTAGAGTGCACACAATGTTTTACAAAGATTTGACCTCATGACCTAGTTTATAACCTCAGATGACCCAATTTCGATCTTGTCCGAGAATTGATCAAGACAATCATTCTGATCAATTTTCAGGTTGATTGGGCAAAACATGTGGCCTCTAGAGTGCACACAAGGTTTTTCTAAGATTTGACCGCGTGACCTAGTTTTTGACCCGAGATGACCCAATTTCGAACTTGTCCGAGATATCATCAAGACAATCATTCTGATCAATTTTCATGTTGATTGGGCAATAAAAATGTGGCCTCTAGAGTGCACACAAGGTTTCACAAAGATTTGATTTCATGAACTAGTTTATGACCCCAAATGACCCAATTTCAATCTCGTCCGAGAATTGATCAAGACAATCATTCTGATTAAGTTTCAGGTCGAATGGGCAAAAATGTGGCCTCTAGAGTGCACACAAGGTTTTTCTAAGATTTGACCCCGTGACTTAGTTTTTAACCCCAGATGACACAATTTCGAACTTAAGTGAGATTTTATCTAAACAATCATTCTGATCAATTTTCAGGTTGATTGGGAAAAAAAATGTGGCCTCTAGAGTCCACAGAAGGTTTTTCTAAGATTTGACCCCTTGACCTAGTTTTTGACCCCAGATGACCCGATTTCGCACTTGTCCAAGATTTTATTAAGACAATCATTCTGAGCAGATTTCAGGTTGATTTGGGAAAAAATGCGGCCTCTAGAGTGCACACAAGGTTTTTTCTAAGATTTGACCCCATGATTTAGTTTTTGATCCCAGATAAACCAATTTCAAACTTGTCCGAGATTTTATCAAGACAATCATTCTGATCAATTTCAGGTTGATTGGGCAAAAGAAATGTGGCCTCTAGAGTGCACACAAGGTTTTTTTTTATAAGATTTGACCCCATGACCCAGTTTTTCACCATAGATGACCCAATTTCCAACTTGTCCGATATTTTATCAAGACAATCACTCTGATCAATTTTCAGGTTGATTGGGCAAAAATGTGGCCTCTAGAGTGCACACAAGTTTTTTATAAGATTTGACCCCGTGACCTAGCTTTTGACCCCAGATGACCGTATTTCGAATTTGTCCGAGATTTTATCAAGACAATCATTCTGATCAATTTTTAGGTTGATTGGACAAAAGAAATGTGGCCTCTAGATTGCACACAAGGTTTTTCTAAGATTTGACCCCGTGACCAAGTTTTTCACCCTAGATGACCCAATTTCCAACCTATCCGAGATTTTATCAAGACAATCATTCTGATCAATTTTCAGGTTGATTGGGCAAAAAATGTGGCCTCTAGAGTGTACACAAGCCAAAGGTTGACGCACGACGGACAGAGCGGTATCACAATACCTCACCATGAGCACTATCGTGCTCAGGTGAGCTAAAAAGTGGCAGAGTAACGGTTCTTTTTAAGCTTGCTACAAATAAAATTCCTTGACAAAATTGGAAAATTTCCTGACATGTTTCTCGCAGTAATAACATGGTAACTTACCATATTTTTGAGACATTTTTTTAAAAGGCGATGTTGAAACCATTAATTATATGGCACTGCATCTTATTTTTTTCAAATTTCCTGAAAATTTCTGACCTTGAAAAAAATAAATTTCCCCGACTTTTCCCTGGCGCGTGGCAACCCTGATTATACATGACACTTCCCCACAAAGATATCTATTAGTGTAGCAAGATTTAAGTTGCTACATTGTAGCACTTGTGATTTAGAAGATATGGTCCGGACAAAAATGTAAGGATACAAAAAACAAAAGACAATAACTCTAAAGGTGAGCGTGACAGAGTAACGGTTCTTGTACATAGCAATTCCCTACAATGAGATCTGTAAATGTGCCAAGTTTGATTGTGTTTTTGGGGTTTACGCCGTTTTGCAACAGCTATGGTCATATCGCGGCGGCTGGAGGACCTAACAATAGATTCCTGTTGTTTATCATACCAACACAATCGATATCAAACCATTGGTGAGTGACATTTTTGTCATAAAGGATATTTGCCGCGACCGGGTATCGAACCCAGGACCTCTTAAATAAGCGGCAGATGCGCTACCAACTGCACCATGGTCGCGACCACTGTACCCAGTTTGAAGTTGCTAGCACTTATGGTTTAGAAGATATGTTCCAGACAAAGCTAGAATGTTAAAAACAACAAAGAACACTTCCCCACAATGAGATCTATAAGTGTACCAAGTTTTAAGTTGCTAGCACTTACGGTTTAGAAGATATGCTACGAAGAATTATTGTATAGACGGACAGACAGACATACATACATACATACAGACAGTTCGATTCCAGTATACCCCCTTTAACATTCGTTTTGCGAGGATATAGAAATGTAAAATAAATCTTTCATTTGAAAATTGGTGTCTGCCACATCTTTGAACTTGGACCAGTCTAAAAGGATGAGTGTCAATAAAGCCCTTTCCGTGACCCAGCCAGAGTTTCTTTATTTTCGCCACACATGACCACTAACATTATTGACCTTATGTAGGCAAAGTATTGACTTGAACGGAGCCTTGGTTAAGAAGATATATTAAATCAAAGTGGGTGGGGTAAGTCACTCACTATGTCAATAGATGGTAATCAATTTCTTATAAGTTTTACTTACAATTTATATCTTAAAAACTGGTGATGCAGTGAAATGTATGTGACATGCACTTTGAATACACGTTGTTGTTTATTCCATTGGGTGCCATGTTCAGGAGAAAAGGGGCATTAAACACGTTTATGAATTTTTAGGATTTTTGGATGGACTAAGTTTACGAAAAACCACAACAGGCTTTTATTTCTCATTTCAATTGATTTATCTCTCTGGTGGTGAATGAGGATATATATCCATAATTTGTAATATGAAAATTTTCAAAATTGCTTTTGTACATTTTGGATTACATGCCCTTGATTCCTTGATAAAAATGCCAAAAGTTATAAGAATTACTATTTCGTTTCTGAACCAAATATTTCTTTATAAATCAACATAAAATACCAATAGGAGGACGATAAGATCCTTATGTACACAAAAACATCAGGTAATGATGTTGCAATTGCCATCTTAACAGAGTGGGTGGGGTAATATACTCCAAAATTAAGCGTGAAACAGACATGAATTTTTCATAGTCAGAATTGCTTGTTTAGCATCTTAAATGTATGGTATTGCTTTTATAAGCTCATCTGAGCATAAAATGCTCAAGTTGAGCTATTTTGAACGCTTTTCGTCTGTCGCCTGTCTCTCTATCTTTCCATCTGTCTGTTCTTAATTTGGTGTTTACATTCTAGCATCCGCGGATATAAGCAAATCTTGACCGAACTTTGTCAAATCAAATATGGTCATAAGTTCTCTTAGAAATTCGATTATGGGCCGGATCAAACAAAAAGATCCACAGTTATCTGCCCTTAAACGTCAAAATAGTCAGTTTTGACATCGTTTCTACTCTAGTATCTGCATTTATCGTCCAACCAAGATTAAAATTGGACACAATGTTGGTTAACATATTTGCTCGAATTACTCAGATTTTCAGCCTGATTGGATTAGAAAATTGTCGTTTTCTACTTTGTTTTCACTCTAATTTAGTCTAATACAAGGGCGGATAACTGAACAAGTCTTACCATAATCATGTTGAAATTCATGCTGCTCCAAGTTCTTATAGTCACATGTCCAAGTTTCATTTTGATTGGTCAATATTTGTCGTTTTTGAGGTGAAAACAAAGTCCAAAACTGCAATTTATCAAATTCAAGGGCAGACAACTTTGCAACTTGTTGTCCGATTGTGGTGAAATTTAAACTCATTCAAGATCTTATAGTGACCAACATTGTATGGAAGATTTGTCTTGATTGGTTGGTATTTTGTGTTTGTAAGAGTAAAACAAAGTTGAAGATGGCAATTTTGTCAATTCAAGGGCACATAACTTATGATTTTCTAATTCGATCAGGCTGAAAATCTGAGCAATTCGAGCAAATATAGTATCCAAGCTAGTGTATAATTTTCATATTGATTGGTCAATAAATGTACATGCTACAGTGGAAACAATGTCAAAACTTACTATTTTTGACGTTTAAGGGCAGATAACTCTGGACCTTTCTATTTCGATCCGGCCCATAATCGAACTCCTAAGAGAACTTATGACCATACTTGTTTTGACAAAGTTCTGTCAAGATTTGCTAATAGTTGAGGATGCTAGAATGTAAACACCAAATTAAGAACAGACAGATGGGCAGATAGAGTGACAGACGACAGACGAAAAGCGATCAAAATAGCTCAACTTGAGCATTTTATGCTCAGATGAGCTTATAAAAGCAATACCATATATTTAAGATGCCAAACAAGCAATTCTGACTATGAAAAATTCATGTCTGTTTCACGCTTAATTTTGGAGTATATTACCCCACCCACTCTGTTAAGATGGCAATTGCAACATCATTACCTGATGTTTTTGTGTACATAAGGCTCTTATCGTCCTCCTATTGGTATTTTATGTTGATTTATAAAGAAATGTTTGGTTCAGAAACGAAATAGTAATTCTTATAATTTTTGGCATTTTTATCAAGGAATCAAGGGCATGTAATCCAGAATGTACAAAAGCAATTTTGAAAATTTTCATATTACAAATTATGGCTATATATCCTCATTCACCGCCAGAAAGACAAATCAATTGAACTGAGAAATAAAAGCCTGTTGTGGTTTTTCGTAAACTTAGTCCATCCAAAAATCCTAAAAAAATTATAAACGTGTTTAATGCCCCTTTTCACCTGCACATGGCATCCAATGGAATAAACAACAACGTGTATTCAAAGTGCATGTCACATTCATTTCACTGCATCACCAGTTTTTAAGATATAAATTGTAAGTAAAACTTATAAGAAATTGATTACCATCTATTGGCATAGTGAGTGACTTATCCCACCCACTTTGATTTAATATATCTTCTAAACCAAGGCTCCGTTCAAGTTGATACTTTGCCTACATAAGGTCAATATGTTAGTGGTCATGTGTGGCGAAAATAAAGAAAATCGGGCTGGGTCACGGAAAGGGCCTTATTGACATTCATCCTTTTGCCGCCTGGTCATGGGCTAAATGCGTTGATGCTTCACTTAACCTCTTTTTTAAATCATACATCTGACCCTTTCCAAAATAACATAATTTAGACTGATCCATTTTCAAAGGGCCACAGACGACAAGAGGGTTTGTTATTTCAAATCCCAACCCTACATTGCGGGTGCTAATTAGAATAGACTCCTCGAGACGATTTTGATAATTATACATCTGTTAAGATCTCGCTAACCTATTTAGATGATACACGTGACTCTATCTCCCAGATGACAAAACTCCAGACTGACCCAATTTAGACAATATATTTTAACGGGGAATGCTCCAGTTTTTCGGAACACTCGGTCATTACTGGAGTAAATTAAATGTTTCTTACCAATATGTTTCGCTACCATATTTTCAATAATATACACATGCAATACATCATTTCAATTGGCCATTTTCGACGGTAAAAGTGTATTTATTATGCAAAACTGATTTCCTCAAGATGGAAATCGATTATTTAGAGAAAGACAGTCGTAAGTGTGTATGCAGTTACCCCTATTTTGGGTCATTTTATTCATGTGTAGCTGATAAAACTTGCTGTAATTCACTTATAAGTGCTCTGACCTATACATTTTCTTTTTGAATTCTTACCAGGACATGTTGCCTTATACAATGAGGGAGTTTTATCAAATTCTATTATGTAGAACTTGAAATATTTCCGAAAATATGCAAATTTTGATATTAAACACTCCAGCTTCGTTGATCTTACCCAACGCGTGAGCATGCTGTTTTATACATGTGATACGAATGCCTATAAAATTATTAGTAGGCCCTATTGTCTTCTTTTCTTAAGATGTTTTTTTTACCAATATTATGTACGGTCTTTAAAGTGTCCGCTGATTGGCAAATTTAAACTATTGTGTCAAAAAGCACCTTTCTAATAACCAAATATTAAGATTTCTACAATTTTCAAACATTAAAAATGATTTTATTTCGTCTTTTAAGGTTTACAAACTGAGAATGAAAAAAAAAAAACACTTTCTAGCCATAAGAAATGCATAAAATTACACACACTTGTAAATACACTTTAAATAAGTTGATTCACCATGCCGGATTTCAAGATTATGCTTCAAGAAGAAAATGATTTACAAAAAATATTTTACTCTATATTCATATGCAAGGAAGGTAATTTTGAACATTTTTGTCAAACATTTCCACAAGTATGCATTAAATCAAAATTCTAAACCATACAAATTGCTTATGTTTGTATTTAGAATGGAAAAGTAACACAGTTTAGGAATATCTGGCACTTTTCAAATTTCGCCTCTGGCTCTGCCTTTCATTCTCAGTTCGTAAACCTTAAATTTGATATTTTGGTCTTTTCCGAAGAAAAAATGCTAAACTTCCGATCTAAAGTTATGACATCATACCGGCCAAATAATGACGTCATGGCGGGAAAACGGAAAGTCATGGGTCATTTCCCGGAAATCCTGAGATTTCTGACAAAGTTAAATGTCCCACTTTTCTGTCATAAAGCGACTTCCCCCAATTGATAGCCTACTCAAAACACGGAATTCATCCTTAGAAAATGTAAAAAAAAAGTTAAAACAGTCAAATAATATGTCGTTTGTGAGTGAAGGAATGTGCCAAAGAACGGTTTAAGTTTGTCTGTATTACTCTGACGATCGAAAAATGGATAAAAACTGAGACTTCACTTTATGACAGAAAAGTCTCACATTTTATCTTAATCAGAAACCTCATGCTCTAGATCGGGGTCGGAGTCAAGCCATTGTAAGACGTCACTTCGTGGCGATTTTACCGAAATTGTCGGTCTTTATTTTCTCGAAAATCCGTATTTCTTAATCCAAGTACATGTAACGACTTTAAGAACTTCTAAAACAACCGATTGTTGCGGATCTTTTATAAAACACTTGAATTTAATGATTTTCTTTCAATATACGGTGAAATCAACTGCCTATCTTTGTAGCCTTTAAAATCAAGATTGGTGTTTACAACGTTTATTTCATTTGGCCGTTGATAATACAGGATTCTTTCTTCATTTGTTTATAAGTAATCCCTATCCCCAAATAAGTTGATTTAATTGCTACTGCTGCAACTTACATTATTGAATTTTAAGTTAAAAAGGTGAAGTTTGTACGAAAAATTACATTTGCTTTATAAATCTTAGTTAGGCTACATAGATTTATAATACCCGGACTTAGTATATCATAAACATGTATAATAATGACTGCTAAAACCTAGTTTTTTGGTTAATGATGCAAAACATATAGCATACAGCAGCTGCTGCGATTGGCAAAACTAAACAGTAAGGCAAAAACACTTTATTTGCTTTATTTGGTGTAAACACTGAATTTTCTGATAAGGGCCTACATGCAATATGTTACTGGTAAAGATTGAGACAGAAAGCCATACTTAGGGCATCTTCGCAAGCCAAGGGTTACTACCTCCACTTTGTTCCTTACGAACCCTTGGCCGCTCGCCTCTATGGAAATCGAAAGTATCGCCGTGCGATTTCATTGGACGCGATAACTTTCCCATTATCCAATCAAAACACACTTTACAAGCCCTCTTTGTCAAAGCGAAAACAACGCGGCCGACGTGAAAATCGATAGCCGTATTTGATGCATCGCCTAACACGTTTTAGTACGAGGCGTTTAATTGGCCAGAAATAGCAACTGCAAAGGGCCGCGACTCTTTATCACCGAAAGGTGGCACGGCGGTACTTTCGATTTCTATAGAAGCGAGCGGCCAAGGGTTCGTAAGGAACAAAGTGGAGGTAGTAACCCTTGGCTTGCGAAGATGTACTTAGGGCTGAATTGTCATAAATTGTCATAAATTTTGCTTACAAGACCGGTCACCTGAAAAGCATTTTTGTCCATATTTGGGGGGCTGTCCCCTCAGCCCCAAATTCGTACGGGCCTGCGACCCAAGTTATCAACACTAGGCGTACATTTTATTTAAGGCACTTATGATATCTGATATTTGAATAGTTTAACCCTTTCCCAAACAAGACCTGGTTTTGACGTCCCTAAGAGAATAGGTTTGGGAAACATTGAAACAAAAGAAGAAACTGCTGATAACCAGCAGTTTCTCCTTTTGTCTCAATATTTTTTATGCCATATTTGGCACAAATTCTAGTTGAAGTAACTTCCATTTTGTTATTTGTGGCAGTTTTTAAAGTGGATCACTCTAAAAAATTCCGTTTGGGAAAGGGTTAAGCCATACGCAATCACTGACTCCTTTTTAAGAACCCCGTCATATTACGGTCTTGGAATATGGGCTAAAGAGAACTTTCAGAGAAAGAAGAAACGTTGGTAAACAGCTTTTTCTCCTTTTCTTTCAATGTTTCCTATGCTATAATACGGGTATTTAACGTGAGATTTTATCTAGGGTCAAAGGTAATTAAAGCGTCCGCACGAGGAATTTTTACCTTTTGTTTATTTTTAATATTTCTGCTGAAAACTTCGTCATTAGAATTTTAAAAATTCAGTTTATAAAAAGTTATTGAAAATCATCATAACCCCAATAATTTTTTATCAGTTGATTTCCCAATAACCCGTCGCTTCTAGCTTATTCTTGTTCCAACTTTCTCTGCTTTAAACCGAATTCAAATTGGTCAAGTATTAACAAATACGTTGATGATTTTCTGAAATTCTGAGTCACGTGATCATCCACTTTGTATACATTGTATTCCTGATGCAGAGAGGTGATCATTTACATCACCATTCCAGTCTGACAGAACATCGTGGGTTTTTAATAAAAGACTCGTAACTGCAGCTTGTCTTAAGCTGCAGTTACGAGGTTTTTGTTGAAAAGGAGAGACATGCAATTCGCAATAAGGGAGGCAACCCAAACATTAAAGCTGTAGTTATGACAGAGGAGTTAACGCGTTTATAAGCTGTGGTTTGCGGCTCTTGTGGAGCTTGAGCCCAAATAAAATACACTGGATTCACCACTAACAAGCTTTGGTACGCTGTTGGTATTAACACGGTGGTTAATCACGTGATTCAACAATTTCAGAAAACCTTCAATAACTTTGTTAATACGGGACCGATTTAAACTCGGTTAAAAGCAGGGGAAGTGGACAGACGTCACGCATTAGATGAACCTGTTAGATTGTTTTAAAAAAATCAACTGATAAAAATTAATTGAAGATAAACCAAAAGTTTGGTTTATCTTCAATAACTTTTTTATCAGTCGATTTTTCAAAAATCTACTACGTCAAGGTTATTCCTGACATTTTTTCGCCTTCTCTGCTTCAAACCAAATTCAAATTGGTCAAGTATTGACAAAGTTATTGAAGATTATCGGAAATTCAAAGTCACGTGATTATACACCGTGATTAATCACAACGATCTACGCTGCTACGATTCTTTATTGGATTCTCTGTGTTCAATTAAACTCTAATGAGTGCCACGAACAGTGACTTTCCAAATATAACGTCCCTTTTAGATGACTATATTATTGTTTTTCAAAATTTCATTGACTCATTTTATCCATTTAATTGTTTTGATGGTTTAGCGTTGCTTTTTACACATTTTGATATTCGTTCTCTTTTAGTTAAATTGTCAGAAGATTCTTATTTCAAATATCAAATTTCCTGTAATAGCATCTTTAGTAATATAAACCTGGCTTGATAGTACCTTGACAGACAAAGAGGTCAAAATTTATTGCTAAATGTTACAAGAAAAGACAGCGACAGAAAAGCGGTGGTATGTGCTAATACTTCATGAAGACTTTGCTTTTTCTGAAAGAAGAGATCTTGAAAATGACGCCATTGTAGATGTCTGGGCTGGCAGTCCATTCGCTAAAACTAATAAGCTAGTCATGTTAATGGCCTCAAATAAAATGAATATGTCACTTTTTTTAATCTTTTTTAGCTAAGATGAAATATGACACTGAGTTCTTTATCCTTGGTGATTTGAATATTTGTCTTCTAAATAAGAAATGTTCTTTCTATGTAAGCTTTTTTCAAAGACTCTGTACTTTTAATATAACCCAGATCATTACAGTACTTCACGTCAAAAATACATAATCATTGATATAGGAAAATAAAAACAGGAGAAAAAAAAGAATATAGATTAAAGACTGGTCAAGTTTGAAAGGTCTGTCATTTGAAAGTATTAATGTGGACAACGATAAAATTTTAGAGAAAGTAGTGCAGAAAATATTGAGACAAAATGAGAAAATGCTACTTGTCAGAATTTTCTTCTTTAGACTCAATATTTTCCCAAGCATTTTTTAATAGAGACTAGTCTTTATGGGAAATGGTTCAGGTATAAGAGTTCCATTTTCCAGTTCCCGAGTCATATTCATCATTTGTCAGAATAAGAGTTCAAAAGGCCAGAAAAAATAAAAGTTCAAGGAAACAATAAACAACAAACAAGTATTGACAGTACAACATTTAATCATACTACAATGGCCAATTTCGATTCGTGCTGTAGCTCGAGCAAATGACGTCATTTCCGCAGAAAGTCTGCCAATCCTCATTCACGTGATCAGGAAACTGGACCAAATGCCCGGATGAAAGCAACAAACCAATCAATGCCGATGTCAACAAAGATTTTGATTGGATGATGCATTACGTGGGGTGAATCTAACAGATGGAACAGCGCTTACATGTAGCTCGAACGATAGTCTGAATCGAACTCGGCCATTGATTAAAATTCGTTGACGTAAGGAACTTTAAAGTCAAACCCGAACATAGGTTAAAGTAATTCAATTATTACATAGTACATTTTAGATGTAAACTGTTTCACAAAGTGCAAAGGAATGTCCATCGTAATTTTGACAACACTTCTATATGGGACAAGAAAACCTCACAGTAAAAGAAGAAAAATGCTGATTATTAGCATTTCTCCTTTTCCTTTCACGTTTGCTATGATAAATACATATACAAATTCTGAAATATCTTAGCGTCTGCAAGTCTTGTGAATATAGAACAGCCTGAACTATTGTCGTTTTTGGGACATGTTTAAGCACTAATTCCTATTGCGGACGAAACCATTACAATTGCATTACCATAAATTATTGCACATGTCCTTTTTTCCAGAGCTATAGATAAGAGGGATGAAAGCTTATCAAAGTGTGAAATTTCAAAGTTTCATTTATTGGTCATCAGACCCTATGTTGTGGGTACTCATTATAATTGTCTCATCGAGACGATTCAAATGAGTACCTACAACATAGGCTTTGGATTTGAAATAACAAAATTAGCCTGGATTTAACCCTAACCCCTCTTATCTGTAGATCTGTTTTACGTAAGGCCAAATGAAAAAAATATGTGTGGTTCAGGTTACACGTGACAAACAACAGGATCGATTGGCCGGCTTTTCGTTTTGCCGAATCTGTTCTCGTTGTTTTTGTATTATATTTCAGGGCAAACATTTTTCATGGTGGATAATCACGTGACTCAGAATTTCAGAAAATCCTCATTTTTTTTGTTAATACTTGACCAATTTGAATTCGGTTTGAAGCAGAGAAGGTTGGTACATGCCAAAGAGAACCTTATCGAGTTGGATTTTTGAAAATTTAACAGATGAAAAAGTTATTGAAGATCAACCATAATTTTCAAAAACTTTTCCATCAGCTGATTTTTAAAAGAAATCCACAACGACCATCCAATGCGTTACGTCTGTCGACCTTCTGCTTCAAACCGAATTTAAATCGGCCCCGTATTAACAAAATTATTGAAGATTTTCTGAAATTGTTGTATCACGTGATTATCCACCGTGATTATGATACCTCTGCTCCATTTTGCTAGAGCTCTACTGGTTGGGTAACCTGAACCAGGTCTATTTTTGAAGCCTTAGGCTAGGTTTTCATTACCGATTAGATCAACCCGATCAATGGATCGAATGCATATCGAGTTCGGTCGGATTGGGCGATTGGGAGTAACCAGGGCGATCGGACTTGTTCTGCATCGCTTGGGTTTTCTACTAAAATTTCAATGCCAATGGTACCCGTGTGCGATCGAGTAGAACAAATCAGGAAGCGATGCTGTATTGATCGGGTGGAAGATCGACCTGATCGAGGATCAATCTTGCATAGAGATCGAGTGTGATCTGGTTGATATTTTACCAAACCTGCCTTCGATTACCTTGACTTATACTCGAGTGATTCCCGACCGCACCCCGATTAATTCGACCTCAGCTCAACTTATTCATCCGATCAAATCGACTATACAGATCGGTTTTGGTCGACGAGAAATCGAGAAAAAGTCATATGGCCGGGTTTAGTCGCGGAAATAGATCGAGCTGATCATATCGGCTGTGGGAACCTGGCATTATAAAATAGAGCTCAATCTTTAACCCTTTCATAAACAAATATTGATTTATACAAAAATATTACGAAAACATCGAGAAAAATGCGGAAAAATAAAAACTAACAATTTCTCTCTTTCCTTCATCAATTTCAAGTGTATTATTCAAATGCTATCCAGGCAGAAACTTCAACTTTATCTAATTTATTTCATGCCTCTGTCTCGATGTTTAAAATAAATATTGACATCAATGACGTGAAAACCATGGTTTGTTTGAGGAAGGCTTTATGACCCTCACGACTCAAGATCAGAATCCATGCTGATGTCTTACATTTTCTACCGAAAATAGAAAAAATTAAGACAAGCACGCGTATTAAGGTAGTCTTCCCTTAGTGAGATTCGCGCAACGTCAGAATTATTCGGGCGATGTCGAAAACATTCGGCGGCGGAACTTTCACCGCCGAAAGTTTACGACCACGCCCCGAATAATTTCGGATACGAAACGACACCGTTGAAAAGAATTCGATGATTTATGAATCTCAAAATGCCCACATTACGGGTATTCTACCTTAAACATGCTGATCTAGGTCCACATTGGTCATGAATGACAAGCTTAAGGTACCCAACCGTTAACCTTTCCCATTTATTGAAGCTTTTTCACCCTCCCGAGATATATAATGTACCATTTGGAAAGCATTGTGAGAAATGAAGAAATTGCGTATAAACAGCAATTTCTTCAGTTTCCATGATATTTTTTACATAAAAACACAGAAAAATGTTACATTCCTTTCAATTGAAATTACGTCTGCAGCTTCTTGAATTTAGACAAGTCTATAATTTTGCCATCTGGTAATGGGTTAAGCCTTCGCAAACAAGAAGGAAATTTTACAACCGTAATGAATTTTTTTGGAGAAGAAAAAGGGATTTCTTTTACTTGCAATGTCCATTTCTCAAGATATCTATTACATTACAAGAAATTGCTAATACAGCATTTAATCGGAGTTATTGTGAAACCTCGTATTTCTAACTTGATTAAAGCTAGAGTTACAAGGTTTTGCATTAGGACCGACATCAAGATAAGCAGAAAGCATTTTGCTAATACACATGTAAGCATCGAATTGACATTAAAAGGATTGTGATTTTAGATCGTACATCATGGGATGGGTCAATCTACGGACAAATACCCCGCTTCATGTCAGATATTTTGCAATAGAGATGTTATTTCTGAGTCAATTTTCAAACGTCTTGTTGCATGTACCCCGCCCTACTACTAAGCTCTTTTCCTTGACGTATAACATATCTGAAAAACCTTGCACCTTTTGCCAAAATTGAGCCCAACCGACTAAAAAAGCGACAAAATATTCTGAAAGTTTTTTTCTGGTCCGCTTGGATAAATTTTGGGGAAAAGTATGAGGAATTTCCAGTCATATATTTGAGGAAGGAGCTAAGCAAGGCGGGGTACATGCAACAAACCGCATGAAAATTTACTCATAAATAAGAAAGTTGTTGAACAATTTCTTACCTGAAGCGAGGCAAAGTTGTCCTTGGTCTTTATCATTTCGTTTTCTGGTCGGTTAGGATCAGTTTTTGAAGAAAGTAAGAGGATTTAACAAGTAATTCATATGTCATAACATAAAAAGTTATTGCAAAATAATTGATCAGAATCGAGATTTTTTTGTCCGTAATTGTTATCCATCCCATGATGCACCGTAATTTAGTGAATTGCTTAAATTGCTGTGTACAACAAACTGCCCTTTGATAAAGATGGGACTTGTGTACAGATTGACACAGAATTTATTGAGTCAGAAGGAGAAATACTAAAATTTGCTTCTTTAGCTCCAATATTTCCCAGAGTTTTTTTCCCCAACCAAGGACGTTAAACCAGATATTGCTTGTGAAAGAGTTAAGTACCAATTTAGGTAAAGAAAGAGCTCTATTTTATATTCCTAAACAATTTTTCACGAAATAAACAGTGTTTATCCCAACGTCACTGATTATTTCAAAATCGCTATCGTTGGTGTTATAAGTAGTGCCACCAAGATAGTCGCAGTGATGCAGTGAACAAGCAGAGGTGTCGGGATCGTAGGAGCCGCTGATGAAATCGTCCTAGCTCTCACAGAATTCTACACAGGTTTCTAGGTCAGGTGCAGTTGTTGTAAACGTGGACGAACAGACAATATCGGTGCCACAGTAATATTGGAACGATCCCTGTCCGTATTGTGAAATACCGCAGTCTGTTACAAGGGAAAACAATGAGCCGGAATTAAGAAAGGAAGAACCCTTATATATTAGGAAACATGATTTTAACCCTTCCCCAAACGACAAATTTTTTATGGTTGCCCAACTCAAAAGCTGCTACAGACGACAAAGTGGATCTTAATAGAGTTGGAATTGTGTGTGATATAGCCGAGAAAATATTGAGGCAAAAGGAGACACTACTGGTTATCAGCAGTTTCTTCTTTTGTCTCAATGTTTTCACAATCCCATTCAATTAGGGACGTCAAAACCACAGGCGTCCGTAATTTGAGCCTTGGCACCATCTAGACTATTCTTTATCACGATAAAGAATAGTCTAGATGGGCTAATTTGGATTTTCCCAAAATTTTAAGTGTAAAATTAAGAAAATTCTGCATTTTTGGCCAATATTGGGGGGGGGGGGGGGGGCTTAGCCCCCCTAGCCCCCCTAGACCTCCTGTTCCTACAGGCCTGCCTCGGATATAAGTTTATAACAAGTGCTTCGCAGAGCGGCGCGAATACGCCCGAGAAGGGCTTGTCAGTAAAATGGGCATGTTTTTTAAGTCAAGGGCAGATAATTCAAGAACGAAAAGAGTTAATTCCGTAAGCGATGTGCCCAACTAGACACCATGGAGATTCATTGTGGCAAGTTTGATCAAATTCCGATCAAAACTGTAGGAGGAGTTGCGCACACAAGAAATTGCTAACGGACGGACAGACAGACAGACAGACGGACGGAAAGACAGACGGACGATCGGGTCCATAACATAATAAGACCCTTCGGGCGTGTAAAAATGTTAAAAAATGCGATTCCTTAGCCGAAAGTCATTACGCTTCATAAAGTAGTTTTCGAGTCATCGAATGAACAATCATGCAGACTTGTAGGATGCAAGCATTCTAAAAAGTGAAGGTAAATAATGTACTGTAATTGCATTCTGTACAAAATGACACTACATATTCGTTGTTGCTTCATTGTTGAAAAAAAAGGTACAGAGGATTGTTTTGTGTTGCTGTTCTTTGTCTGAAAGAAGTTCCACGGCTAATACGATAAAGAATAGTCTAGATGGTGCCAAGGCTCAAATTACGGACGCCTGTGGTCAAAACCAGGTCTTGTTCGGGAAATGCTTAAGTTCAGTTTCCAGTTGTGGTTAGTTTTAGTGTAACACGTAGCATCTCTCTTTAAACTCAATTATAGTGGGTTAAATTGTGAAATCTGTGAAATATGCTTGGAGGTATACGGACTTTAAACCCGTATATTTATCTTTATACGGACACATTCTGCTAAATAACAGTTGGCGCAGCTATGGGGAAGCATTTAAGGTTTACGAACTGAGAATGAAATGCAGAGCCAGAGCCGAAATTTGAAAAGTGCCAGTAATTCCTAATCTGTGTTACATTTCCATTCCAAATACAAATATAAGCATTTTCTATGGTTTAGAATTTTGAATTAATGCATACTTGTGGAAATATTTGACAAAAATGTTTAAAATTACCTCCCTTGCATATGAAAATAGAGTAAAACAATATTTTTTAAATTTTTTTCTTCTTGAAGCATAATCTTGAAATCCGGCCTGGTTAATCAACTTCTGTGAAGTGTATTTACAAGTGTGTGTAATTTGATGCATTTCGTATGGCTAGAAAGTGGTGTTTTCATTCTCAGTTTGTAAACCTTAAAGAACAACCTGACTAGAATAGGTGTATACTATATAATTATACATCTGGAAAATCTGTGACGTTTTTCGTCTTCTCTGCTCTAGAGCTTTTTTTACAAATCGGACTGGTATTATCAGAAATGTTTGAGATTTTCTACAATTGTATTCTAACAGCATTTGGAACTCATCAGATAATATAGATCATACCTCGGATGTAAGTTTATAAAAAATGTTAAAAAATGCGATTCCTTAGCCGAAAGTCATTACGCTTCATAAAGTAGTTTTCGAGTCATCGAATGAACAATCATGCAGACTTGTAGGATGCAAGCATTCTAAAAAGTGAAGGTAAATAATGTACTGTAATTGCATTCTGTACAAAATGACACTTCACATTCGTTGTTGCTTCATTGTTGAAAAAAAAAAGGTACAGAGGATTGTTTTGTGTTGTTGTTCTTTGTCTGAAAGAAGTTCCGTGACTAACACCCGAGATATGATTTTATTTACGAGGTGTTCCAAATGCTACTTACCGATAACGCAATGCGTTCCATTGTAATGTTCCCCCTTAGGACAATTGTTATCTGCTACACAGCTAGACTCGCTGGCTGGTTTTACTGAAATATATGCAACATAATCACGGTGGAAAATTACGTGATACAATATTTTTAGAAAATCTTCAATAATTTTGTATTTTTTTTAATTTTGTAAATACTGGACCGATTTGAATTCGGTTTGAAGCAGAGAATGTGGACAGACGTCTAGCATTAGATGGACGTGTTTTTTTTAAATCAACTGATAAAAAAGTTATTGAAGATAAACCAGAATTTGGGTTTATCTTCAATAGCTTTTTTATCAGTTGATTTTTAAAATCTTACACGTCCAGCATATTCCTGGTATTTCCTACCTTCTCTGCTTCAAACTGAATTCAAATTGGTCAAAATTAAAAAAAGATATTCAAGATTAACGGAAATTCTGAGTCACATGATTATACACCGTGATTATAGCGCATTCGCGATGTTATGGCAAACGTTTACAAAACTAACCTATGTAAACAACACAAAATCAAAATTTTGCAAGTGATGGTTCAACAATTGCAGGTGTCTCACACCTGCAATATTCGAACTAAAACATGCAAAATTGAAATCAAAATTAAGAACGATTTTCGATTGATTTTGTAGGTAGTAAGGACTGCAAACAAGTTTCACGATAATGTGACCGGACTATACATGCTAAGTTGTCATTCACATAAAATGAACATCATTGTTGAAAAAATCTACGTTTCTATGATAACTTACGATTTGCAAGTATGGATCGACACTAGGCATATGTAAGGGTGAAAGTGAATTATAAATACCTATCCTTTTAAAACAAACATTTCCCTCAGCCCATGAGTATGGGACAATCATCTGGAAATCAAGTAACAAATAATTATAATAATAATGATAATTTAATAATAATAATAATAATAATAATAATAATAATAATAATAATAATAATAATAATAATAATAATAATAATAATAATAATAATAATAATAATAATAATAATAATCAAAGTACTGACAGTACTGTTTGGAAGCAAATTTTTCAAAAATGTAGGCCTGTCCAGGCCCCAGTTTCTCGAAAAAAACTTAAGTATATTCTCATGAGAACATGCTCAACATCAAAGGGATACTCTCCAACGTTGAAGGGTATTCCATTGAAGTTCACGTGGATTTCATTCAATTTGAGCACTGTGCTCAGATTTGAGAACATACTTAAGTTTTTTCGAGAAACTGGGGCCAGAAATAGAGTAGTTTGATTAGGTATTTTGATTATCCATTTGAATACCTTGAATACTTTGATTCGTAGAGTATTTTGATTAAGTACTTTGATTATCCAGAATACCTTGCATACTTTGATTTCATGATGGAGTTGTATTTATTTTTAGCACAACTTCATGCATATTAATCGTTTGTGTAAGCTGAATATATTTCATAGTTCAGTAAACTCGACTGACCCATTTACAAGGAAGGTCATCGGACTAATTCTTTGAACCATAATAAAGCAAATTACTACGTGGATCTTTTCATCTCTCAGAGACATGATTAATTGAATGTTTCATTTTCAGCCACACAATTCAATATCTACACATAACTTCAGACTTACATATTGAATATTCGAATGACTGTTACCTCATTAATCTTTGCTTTTGATAGAACTATTTATAGTGAGGAAGACCGGAAGATGTTGTGTGGTATGCAGAGAATGGTAAAGTGCAGAGACGCATGGCTGCTAAGAGAAGCAAATTTGGAAAATTTGCTTCCAATAATAATAATAAATCAATGATAATGATACGTTTATATGTTTCTTTAAATAACGGTTTTGAGAAAGAAGAAACATTTATGTGTTTTTGTCTTAACCCATTATGACATAGAGACTATTTTTGTCTCCATACAAAATTATGGAATAAGAAAAACATTGTGGAAAATAAAGAAATCGCGTGTGACATGTCATTTCTTCTCTCTTACAATTCTTTCTACACGAAAAGACTGAAGCATGTACAATTACATTCTGTCGGAGTTGGGCAATTCCATGAACATTGGTCTTCCAAAATAAACCATATCTGAGGGATCACAGATTGGGATTTTCTGACAAATCAGTTATTGTATTTTTATGCGGAGATAGTTTAACGTATTTTACAATGTCTATTTAACTTTTAGAAAAGGTTGTGTATTTTGTAACGCATATTACACTGTGTCCTCTTTTACAAAAGATCTATATGAAAGTGCTTGGTATGTGTAACTTTTTCATCTGTGATAGCCATAGTTTTTTTTGTACACAGCCTAGAGTATTACGTCATCAACTTTTCGACTTTTCACAATCTCAATATTGATAGAAAAGTCGAAATTAGTGCGACTAACTTCCACTTTTCTACCCAAACTGGGTTTGTGAAAAGGAAAAAGATGGAAGTTAGTCACACTAATTTCTGACAAATGTCACAGACAAAACTCCAAGTTTTCTGTATTTCTAGGCAAAATTTTGGTAGAAAAGTAGAAGTCCCTCTAATTTCGACTGTTCGTGTTGTATGCAGGTAGAAAAGTGGATGGCGGAAACAGGATTCCGTAGAAACCCGAGATTCCCGTAGAAAAATGATGCTGACACTAAATACTCACCAATAACATATAAAAATGATGCACTCGGTAGTTTTCCCTAGTTTTTGACACGATTGTAACATGCTTTTTCTCCTTTTTCAAAGACATTTTATCAATCAAACAAACAAAATAATACGAAGAAAACGCATCAGTTTAAAACATCAATTTATGGAGTTTGGAAACACACATGTCAAATTGGGTTATCATAAACAAGTAATTATTTATTCATTGCGAAAGTGGTACACCGAGCTACACCTTTTGCATGTCCCATTTGAAGTAGTAAAAAACGACCATTTTTAATATGAAATTAAAAAAAAACTTTTTAATCCAAAATAAAAATTCAAAAATATATCTCTCACTATCTCTTCTATTTATTTAGAAAATATAATACAATATAATAATAACCTAGGCCAAACAGTATTTTTTTTTTATTTCATTCCGAAAAGACCAACCCTCGAAGGTCACAAGGTTCGTGGAATTGCCCAGTTGTCGTCTTCAAAATCTTTGAATTTGGACAAGTCTAAACTTTTTGCAGTCTGGTAATTGGTAAACCTTTTCTTAAACGGCAAAGATTCACTTTCAAATTTGAAAGCTGCTGCAGAGGACAAATGGGTGTTGATCAGAACACCGTTTGTGTGCAATAAACTGCACGGAAAAGAGTGAGGTAAAATGTTAAATAGCTGGCCAACCAGTATTCTCAACTTCTTCCCCAATGTTTCCCAAACCTTTTTCACCGGTGCCGTCAAAATCGTGACTTTATGTCCAAGCCCCGGTTTCTCGATAAGTGTTAAGTACGTTCTCAGAGTCAAATCTGAGCACCGTGCTCAAATCACATGAATTCCACGTGAACTTCAATTGAATACCAATCAACGTTCAATCAACAATCAACTTCCATTGAAGTTGAGCACGTACTCATGGGTATCTACTCAACGGTTTTTTTTAGAAACCGGGCCCAGGCCTTATTTTTAGAAGTTTACAAATATCTATCACGCAATTCATGAACACAGAATTTCCTTTAAAGTGACATTTCACAATTATTTTTACATAAATTTTACTTTTATTCTATCTGAAAGAGCATGTTTTCTTATGAAAATTCTGAAAATTGCAAGCCAAAATATTGAACCGTTTACGAGAAATATATATTTTTGTGCTAAAATTTAACAAATTGTTGTGGACAACAGTTCAGATTTATATAGAATTTGTCATTTCTTTCTCAACTTTAAAGGTGTATTTTTCGCTTATAAATAACAACTTCTAAAAACTGATACAATAGTACCGGCCGAAATTGACAGTGACGTGGGCTAATGTTTACAACTTGACAACCCATCAACTCTGTTCGTTTTTGTAACGGTGCAAATCAGACGAATTGATTGGTTTTGCATCAGTAAACATCAGCCTACGTCACTGTTATTTTCGGCTGGGACTATTGTAGCATTTCTACGCATTAGAATAAACAATCTTTGCATCAAGACATACTTTTAAAAATTGAAATAAATGTGAAATGTCTTTTTAAGGGAAGTTTTCGCTCGACGCTGTAATTTAATAATGGCTTAACCACATATAATTATGCCTAATAGTGCTTTTAAAATAGTATGAGTATAGTATAAATTGGTGAAACTCAAATTGATATGTTCAATGGTGTATCACGTAAATGATAAAAAATCAGTGTTTCTTACTTGAAGACAAATGCATTATCTCCGCTTGCAATATAGATTTGGATGGATTATCTGCCCTTTTTAAAAATCTCTAGAACGTTAATGTTCACAAAATGTTTATGATAAACGTACTATTACATTGTATATCATGGAGCACAAAAATAATTGTCGTCAATTTTCAACCGTTTTTTTTTTTTTTTCAATGTTTAATTTCTTACTTGAAGATAAATACATTATCTCCGCTTGCAATATAGATTTGGATTGGTTATCTGCACTTTTTAAAAATCTCTAAAAAGATAATGTTTACAAAATGTTGATGAAACGTACTATTACATTGTATGTTATGGAGCGAAAAAATAATTGTCAATTTCCTACCGTTTTAATGTTTTTAAAAATATCATAATTTTGAAAATATTGTCAAAATAGACATTGTCTCATAGAAAGCAATCTACCTCGTATTCACAAAATTGAAAAAAGTAGAATCGTAAAATAAATTCACATCATCAATTTCTGCTACATATTTAACTTTCATAGAGATCTATCGGCTTGAAGAGTTTCTACCGATTACATCCTTTATGGTTCCGGAACCTTAAAAAAAAAGGGGGGGGGGGCAAAGTGTTATAAACCACCCAGATCTCATAAAACAATCGGTTGAACTTGAGGATAAAACATTTTCAATTACTGATACTTCGCAAAGAGGTCAATTCGTTCTTTTAAAAAGCAAATTTCACCAAAGAGAATTTGAAATATGCGTGTCAAAAATTTCTGAAAATGGAATATTTTTTATTACTTGAATGGAATATTGTATAAAGAATAATTATACTAGATATCCATTTTAGAAACAATTTCAAATGAAATAAACTCACCATCATGCAGAGCAAGAACGCCGTGTACATCATGATTATTATGTTTCACACAACGATTATAGATATAACGTCGAGAAGTACTTAGTTCTGGTGCAAGTAATAGCTTCAGAATGACGAGAACGCGCAGTTTCTGTATATCTAAAATTAAGGCCTACCATTCTGATCGATATTAACCCTTTCCCAAACGGCAAAATTTTAGAGTGATCCACATTGAAACCTGCCACGGATGACGAAATGGAAGTTATTAAAGACAGGATTTGTGTAAAATAAGGCATAGAAAATATTGAGACAAAAGGAGAAACTGCTGGTTATCAGCAGTTTCTTCTTTTGTTTCAATGTTTTCCCAAGCCTTTTCTTTAAGGGACGCCAAAACCAGGTCTTGTTTGGGAAAGGGTTTAAATTAAGGCCAACCACTCTGATCGATATTTATGAAGCGTCATGAATAAATAGAGCTAAACCCTATCCCAAAGTTGGGAAGGTCAGAAATAGGTGTTGTTTTGGAATGGAATGAAGAAAAATTAGAGAATGGAAAAGCGGGTTAATCTAACGCCAAATATAGAGCGAGAAAACAACAACAGAAAATCAGAAAATCCTGAAGGCATACTTCTCTCTTTCAAACGTTTTTCCAATCGATCAAGTATCAATATATTCGTAGAAGATGTCCTGCTCTTGATATTGTTATGTGACACCCCAACAGTACATAGGTTTGTTCAAATTCAGAGGAATTACAGACTTCAATATAAACCTATGACAAAGCAGTATCGTACAAGATAGACAGTGTTTAGAGAAAATTAGAAATATTGTAGGCCTACTGACCATTACTTTACATGTACTCCTTCATATCGGTATTCGATTTTTGTCAAAAAGGTGCTTTTGCAGGGTCGCCATAACCAGACATTGTTTTGAAAAAAAAATGAAAAAAAAAATAAAATAAACAGACATGCCTACTGCCTTGAGAAAGACAGCTCAATCTTCAAAAACGATTTATTGGTTGGGGTTAAACGCCTCTTTCAACAGCTAGTTCCAAAGAACGAGAAAAGGAATTATAGTTGCCACGTTTCGATAAGCCCCTTTATTACGTCTTAAATCAAATTTGCGTAGGACGGAACGAATTTGGGCAGAATATTTAAAATGAGAACTTAACGTATTCCGTCCAAAGTTAAATACGAACAATTTCAGACAATTTCGTCTGCAACTTAGCCGTAATCTGTGACAACGGAAATTGTCGAGGTGATCCGGGTTTTAACAAGAGGCCCAAGACGGCCTGAATCGCTCCACTGGCTATAGTTAAAGAATCTCATGATTTCTTGTGAGGCTGCCTTTCACTGCCAAATCTTGAACATGGTTGCCCAAGGAGTAATTCTGCCAAGTTTGGTCCGAATTGGCCCCTTTGGTTTGTTTTAAAGAGTTATTTCATGGTTTGTCCAGTTCTGATAAGCCCAGCCCTGCAACACCCACATTTGAAGACCAATCAAAATTTCATTAACAATGTAAGTAAAGGACTACCCAATGAACATTTCTGCCAAGCTTGTAATAAATTGACAAAATGGTTATTTTTAAAGAATAGTTTCGTGATTTCTCCCATTTTGATAAGCCCCGCCTGTCACGCCCACATTAATGGGTCAATCAAAATTTCACAAACAATTTAAGTACACGATCACCTAAGGAACATTTCTGCCAAGTTTGGTCAAATTGCTTCTGGTGTGAGAGGAGAAGATTTTTAAAGAAAAAGTTAACGGACGGACGGACACACGGACGGGCACAACGCCATGACAATAGCTCGCTCGTCTTCGGCCAGTGGAGCTAAAAATCCGGATAACCTCGTAAAATTCCGTTGACACGGATGACATGAAGGTTTCACCAGGACTTTGGGTTTCAAAGATGGATAGAATACCTTAACCCTTTCCCAAACAACAAAACTTTGGGCTGTTCCAAATTCAAAGATCATGCAGACGACAATTTCATGTGGTTGAATTTTTGCTTTTTTGGGTCTTTTGAGGTAGAAAACATTGTGGGAGATGAAGAAATTGCTTGTCACAAGCAATTTCTTCATTTTCTACAATGTTTTCACAAGCATTTTCTTGTGAGGGAGTCAGAAGGCGTCACTGTGTGGTAATGAGTTAACATGGTTTCCGAGGTTTAACCCATTACTGCACTGTGACACCTTTTGACTCCCTCACAAGAAATGGCTTTGGAAACCATTGTGGAAAATTAAGAAATTGCTTGTGACAAGCAATTTCTTCATTTTCCACAATGTTTTCTACCCTAAAATGGAAATACTTTTAAAATTTCATCAACTTTAAATTGTCGTCTGCAACACTTTAAAATTGGAACAGTCCAAAATTTTGTTGTTTGGCAAAGGGTTACCAGGATCTGGAGACGAGCCGTCACGGTTTAACCCATTACCAGACGGCAAAGCTTTAGACTGATCCAAATTCAAAGACGTTGCAGACGCCAATTTCAAATGAATGGAGTGAATACGGTCAATGAGACGTAATAAGAGATCACAGCATGGATCTTGATCAGACTGCGTATGGTGTCCGAAATTTGACGTAGGTAGTGTTCGTCAATTTCCGTTGCCACGGATGACGCCCCCCCCGAAGATGTACGAATTTTTTATGGATAGTAATATAATCCTTAAAACATTTTGTCTGGAGCCAAGTCACGGATTAAGAGCGTCAAATGCATTCTGATCATTCTGTGCAGGCTGATCTGGGTCCATATTTGTATCCAAAACTACGAGGGCCTTTTCCATGTAGGCCTACAATCTTACATACAGCTGTTGTCCTTACAAGATAGGTTTTGCTGCTAATGAATGCATGTTTTATACCGTCTAGCAAAAGGAAGTTTTTGCGATAGGACTATCATGTAGCAACATTATAATGTTATGACTAACTAGGAGTAATATTTCCAAACAACAGAATCTAGATAGTTCCAATCTGCACCTACAGCAGACGACACAATTGGTTTTGACAAAAGTAGGGTCTGTGTATGATGTAGCCCAGAAAATATTGAGACAACACGCAAAAAGGCTGATTCTCTGATCTCACTGTTTTCCAAAGCTTTCTTTCTATGCGGAGCTTGACCTGTTTGCTTAAACAATTCCCAAAGAGTGACGCCCATCAAGATAATGGCTTTGGAAAACATCGAGGGAGAAGAGGAAATTGCATAGGCCTATTTGTCGTTTAACCCTTTCCCAAACAAGACCTGGTTTTGACGTCCCTAATAGAAATAGCTTTGGAAAACATTGAGGCAAAAGAAGAAACTGCTGATAACCAGCAGTTTCTCCTTTTGCCTCAATATTTTCTTTGCTATATTGTACAGAAATCCTATCTTTAATTTCATTCATTTTGTTGTCGGCATCGTCTTTCAAATTAGACTACCCTAAAATTTTGCTGTTTGGGAAAGGGCTAACTAATAATCATTATCTATTAGGCCTATACATCGCATGTTTCCTTTCAGGCGCCCATGGTTATTTTCACTACAATATTGATACACGCATTTCAAAATGCAATATTTCACTAATTGTCAATCCAACCCTGTGTTGTGGGTACTCTTTGGAATCGTCTCATCGAGACGATTCAAATGAGTACCAACAACATAGTGTTTGGAATTGAAATAACAAAGTTAGGATGTCTAACTTATCTGTATCTCTGTGACATTAAACAAATAAGAATACCCTATTTTTGTAGGCCAAATATTAATGTGCATTGTATGAAGGTCAGTGCCGTGTAAAATTAATCAAGTAAAACTCGCACAACTCAATTTAATCTATACACTTACACGAAAAATATTTGGCTAATATCTAAGGACAATACAATTTGTGCATTTGTACATGAATGTAAATGTATTAGTAGGCCTATACAGCTGTTGCTGTTGTTCTATTGATTCCTACCACTTATAAAACGAGTTTTCAACCACATGACAAAAAAATAAATTATCTACAGACCAACATGGATTAAGTCATTTAACTTTGTTATTCCAATTCAAAACCTAATGTTGTTGGTACTCATTAGAATCGTCTCCTCGAGACGATTGAAATGAGTCCACACACCATAGAACTGACTATTTTTTTTTTTCAAATTTTCAAAACAATTACACGTTTTCCCTCCTATATGTACACGGTCAGGAATCACGTGACAAAACAACAATTGCAGGAGGTGAAAACTGTCATCGATTTGTCTGATGTCGTAGCTTTTCAATAACAAAAACATCGATCCTGCAGCTTGTTTTAACGTATACAACCCATCACTAGCACTGAAGGGCCAGAGGCGAATTTGAAAAGTGCCAGTAAATCCTAAACTGGGTTACATTCCATTCCAAATTCAAACACAAGCACTTTGAACTGTTTAGAATTTTGAATTAATGCATACTTATGGAATTATTCGACAAAAATGTTCCAAATTACCTCCCTTGTATTTGAATATAGAGTTTAATAACATTTGTAAATTATTTTATTCTTGAAGCATGATCTTGAAATCCGGCACGGTGAATCACCTAATGTGAAGTGTATTTACAAATTACAAGTGTGTGTAATTTAATGCATTTCGTATGGCTAGAAAGTAGTGTTTTATTGATGGTTCATATACCTTATTAAGCAGCAGTTACGAGGTATCGTGTTGAAAAGCAGTATTGTGATAAATTAACTACATTTTTTTGTGTTTTCAGTGATTGTTTTGTTTCCTGGAACTTCTTTCAAGTATTTCTTTATTGTACTGTATGGGCAATGACCAATGAAATCAAATGGCAGTTCCTTTTGACAATCCTTATACAACTTAATTGGGAAAACGTTGAGATAATAAATGTTCTATATCGTCTCAATGTTTTTCAAAGTTATATTGAACACAGATCTGGGGCCCGTATTACTAACGATCGTACGTTTGATTTTTGCATAATTACTTGTAACAACAGCCCTGATTGGCTCGGTCGGATTTCTCGTGCAATCAGATGTCTTGTTACACAGTTTACACAAAAACTTGATCGTAAGATGTTAAGTAATACGGGGCCCTGGGGCCCGTATTGTCAACGATCTTACGGACACGATCTTGTTTAAACTGTAACAAAATATCTGATTGCACGAGAAATCAGAGTGGGCCAATCAGGTTTGTTGTTTCAAGTAATTACGCAAAAACTAATCGTACGATCGTAGATAATACGGACCCCTGATCTTTATCAACATTCACTTTGTCGTCTGCATCAACTTCTAAATTGGAACACCATTCAAACGCGTTTTGACACCCTCAGGGATAAAAGCTTACGAAATCATTGTGGAAAATGAAAAAAAAAATGCGTGTAACAAGCAATTTCCATATTTCCCAAAATGCTTTCTATCCTGAAAGAGGTCAAATTTTCTTTCACTTGAAAATTGTCCTCTGTAACATCTTTGAACTTAAAATGTACCGTCTCGTAATGGGCATTTAAATGTATTATTGTCTGCTCTTAAATTTGTTCCACTGTAATGCCACTTGCAAAAAATTTTAACCTATTACCACATAATGACTCCTTTTTACTCCCCACAATATCATGGCTTTGGAAAACATTGTGGAAAATGAAGAAATTGCTTGTGACAAGCAATTTCTTCATTTCCCACAATGTTTTCTACCCAAAAAGCTATGAAATTTTTGAAATTTCTTCACATTGAAATGTCGTCTGCAACTTCTTTCAAATTGGACTACCCCAAAATTTTGTCGTTCGGAAATGGGTTAAAAAGAGACATTCCATAGATATATTCTCATATTTTATTTTTATCCCAAAGAGTATATTTTCTGATGATTTTTTTTAATCGAAAAATATAAAAAAAATCAAACCAAAGTATTTCGCCGTCTATGAGTGATATATTTTTAAGCACAGATCAGATGTAAATGGAATTTGTCATTTTGGTCGTAACTTTAAAGGCTTTTTCAAAAACAAAAGGGCCAAGATCGCTCGCATGAGAGAAACTTGAGACATATTGTATGCAGAATTTCAAAGTCATATCAAGGATAGAACTGCAAATTGGTCATTCAGACAATGCTACACAATCACAGAGTACAACATGATGCGCGTAACTTTATCTTCAATGGACTTTGTATCAACACCCTGTAGGGTTGTAAAACCATGGTTTGTTTGGGCAAAGGTCAAATTCAGGTGGCAGTTGATTATGATTATTCATTCTACAATCGGGTGAGTATTTCCTTTCCCTACATTCGTTCTTTACCGGACAAACTATTTTAAGCTCAAAGTAGGCTACAAAGTGCCTGTTAGCATAAAATGACATAGGTTGGGAATCCTAACGCCTTCCCAAACAACAAAAATTTAGGGTGGTTCAAATCGGGGTATTTGTACAATATAACCAAGACAATATTGAGGCAAAATATTTCGCCGACATATTTTATTAGGGACGTCAAAACAAGATCTTGTCTGGGAAAGGGTTAACACTTCGGAAAATCCCCGGATTTCACATCTACGTATGATTTATAATAAATACTGCTGAAAGTCTAGCATTGGACAATTGATACAAAAACAAAAACCATCGCGTAAACAACCTCAGCTGTGACGCGCAAAACCGAGCGGCTCTAGGACAAAAACGCGAAAGCATAGCTTGATTTTGCCTAGCCGCCAATGAACAGCTTGTAGATAAGGGCCTACATGCAATGTGTTGTTTGCAAAGATTGAGACAATAACAAACAATAATTGCTAGATAGTTATATAGTTTTGTAAATTAGACTCGCCATGTGAAAAGTTGGCGTCAGAAGAAATTTCGACACTTAAGTTAGGAAAACCTATTGTCCAGGTATCATAACACATGTTTGCAAAGATTACAAGAGGTTTATGTGAATAAAAGATTGGATTGAAGCGAGTTTTACGTCCCACTCAAAACTCTAATTAATGCCATATAGAGACGGTACCTAGAATCTAAGTTTTACCCGAAGGACTGAAGTTGCGGAGATCGAACTTGAGATCCCTGTTTTCTATGCACAAATGCGACGCCTTACCACTGCACCAAATTCACTCCTATGCGAGTAAAAGTAACACACGTAGATCCACGATCAGATAACTCACGAAATTCTAGCCAGATTAAGGTGAAATTCAAACTCATCCAAGATCTTATGGTCACCAACAGTATGTACTAGTGTTGTCTTGATTGACCGTTATCATCAAAACCGTGTCTTGCAGCGCAAATTACGCCGAAATTGGCCATCTAATCAACTTCTAAGGCCTATAAATAAGGCTGAAAATTACACTCTTGAAAGATCTAACGGTCACAAATAATGACTTGTCTTGCATGATATTATATGTGATTGTTTAAGTGAAAACAAATCAGCAAATTTCTTTCATATGTAAACTTCATTTGTTTTACCAGAGAATCACTTGGTCAAGGGAGTTAATTCAATAAGCAAAAAGCTTGAAAGTGATATGAAATATCTCCCTTGGTTTGGACACATCACCAATACGAGTGACGGTCAGAAAGTAACCGGACTTTTCGGACTTTTCATGCTGCTGTCTCTCATCTTGAAACTATATGAACATATTTTAATTCATATTGATAAAATGTAAATTCATTTGCCAATAACGTGGTAAGTTTGTTTTCAGTGATAGTTGTGCATAATACTTATTTTATCCACTGGTGTGTGTGTGTGTGTGTGTGTGTGTGTGTGTGTGTGTGTGTGTGTGTGTGTGTGTGTGTGTGTGTGTGTGTGTGTGTGTGTGTGTGTGTGTGTGTGTGTGTGTGTGTGTGTGTGTGTGTTTTTTTTTTTTTTTTCATTATGGACTATATCTTAGAGAAACAATCAGAGTAACAAATGTAAAAGGGAATTTAAATCATTCAAATCGTGAAGAAGTTAAGTCTTGTTAACCGCATTATCATTGCTAGACATGAGGATGCATTTTTGTCAAATACAAGACACACAATTCTAGACTTTTTGGCCCGACCCGACTGAAAGTCGCAAATGAGATCGTATAAACATTGTGTCCATCAAAGTTTGTCAGTATTTGTTGTTGCTACAGTGAAAGCAAAGTCGAAAACAGGAATATGTAAACAGATCTAAAGTCGACTTTCTAGTTCGATTAAAAAATCCGTTATCTGCGATTTTATGATTCTTAACGTTTCCTTTAAGTTTTGTCTATGTTTGTGGTGGTTATCTAGAGTGAAAATAAAAACAAAATCACAATTTTGTCAAAGTCAAGGGCGAATAACGGATCGTACTAATTCAAAATCTTATAGTCTCCAACTGTGTGTTCACGTTTTGTTTTACTCTGTTATATTCGTAGATGTAAGAGTACATGCTGACATTGTTATGACAGGTAAACCAGTGTCAATATTCTGCGAGCATGGTTTACGCGTACAGTCAATGAAAACGTATTTTACTCTTATCCAGACACACACTTTCATTACTAGAGAATGATGGAAACGTTGTTTTGTATTGTACATGGCCGATTCCAAACTCTTTACCCTTTTCGTATGTAACTGTCGCAAAACAAGGATAATGAAATCCATCATTCTCCACGTAATGAACATTTGAAGTTCCTTACTTAATCTATGTTGTCTTTGAAGTTGTATGGACTGAATATGTCTTACGTATAGTCATGGTGACATTCCCAATCCATTTCCCAATCAATTTCATTCATATTTCTTGCACTAGGGGCAAATATTAGATTCTGGTTCACTTGTCTCTCCAACACACGGAGCGTGAAACCAACCATCACAACTGTCACATATCCAATATTTCCTTCCGTCGTTCGGCTTATTGCTTACGCAATAGCGATTCTTACGGTCTTTTATTCTCTCCAAATGTGGTTAATATTCGCATCCAATGGTTCTTTGATTGCTTTCCGTATATGTATAAGTTTATGGTGTCTGTATCACTTCTCTCCCCAACAGCCTAGACTCAAGAAGCAATCCGCGAACTTCAGGCTCTATATTATACACGATGAGCCTCCATCGATATCCATTCTGACATTTGATAAAAGTTAATTTGTCTCTCACCCATAAGTGTGAATCATATATGTAAGAGAGCATCTGGAAGCTCATATTGGATATTGTTGTTGAAAAGTAGCGATATCCTTACTCAAATACAGATAACTTGACATTGCTTGGGTTATTAACGATTATCTCCCTTTGACTGTTGATTGACACAGGTTGTATTTTTCCATAAGTTATTATTGGTCTTGGCGTTACAAATCCAGATGTTTTTTCACATCAATAAACGAAAACGACAAGATGCTAAGAACTAGCGCTTCCAACTAGAAGAGGCAATTCCAATGAGTACAAGCAATAAATAGGATTGGCTGAACATATAATGATATTTTAGCGTTTCAAAGTAATTATGCCCTTTTATTTGTACCGCTGAATTATCTGTGTTGTCGCAGGATTACGAGGTAGCGGGGGTTTGAGCCCGCAACATTCCAAACGCGAGTTTCTGGATTAAATATTTCCCAAACATAATTTTTACCGTTTCCTTGTAATACATGTAGTTCTTTCCTTGCATTCTTTAGACGTCCGTGTATTAACATTAATGTCTCTTGAATGTGTATGTAAGACTATTTGCTAAATATGAACGTGTCTTACTAGAAGATCAGTGACATATCAAATAAATCAAGTAATGCTATTGATGCAATATTTCCTGTGATGAAAAAGTCAAGGTCATGGTATCAATAGATTACCGTCACGACGGCATCGGCGGTTCACAATAGGGAACGATTTTATCCAGTTAATCGTGACGTAAATTCGGACAAACAAAATAGTATTCGTAGGTGTTGTTATAAAATCTCGTAACTACGGCTTGATTTAAGCCGTAGTTACGAGATTTTATAACAACGCCGACGGTTTATCAAATCATAACAGTAAACCTAGTCTATTGTTAGCACAAAATTCTTTAACATTAGATTGTGTGTTCAACCATCTGCTCAAGACATACCAGTACTATTTATCAGCCCTTTCCCAAATGGCATTAAGCTTTTTGTTCGTATAAAATGAGTTGCATTTTGTTTTACGACCTTCGCATTAAGCATAAACGGAAAGTAAGAAAAGGCCCACTCGATTTAGGCTTACGTTTGTGCTTCAAAAGCGGATATGGTAAAATGTGAATAACAATGGTCCTTGCAACAAGCTAAAATTTCAGTTTGCAATCTCGAAATAATTGCCAATTTAAAAAAAACTGCACATATTTTCATTGTGTGGTGTATCCTTATTTTCCAGTAATGCAATAGAACATTTTAGCCAGGACGACCATTTTGATCTAACACGAATCGACCGTGCAACATGCAGATGATGTATGTCAGTCGTGTGTCAATATAGAGCCGCCATGTTATTTATCGGTAATATAAGGCTTCAAAGTGGATATTCCATTGAAATCCCTCCTTGGAGTTTTAGTTCAGAACCGTGAACGGTAAAATACGGAAGAACATATTCCTAAATAACACACGTCTCATTTGACTTACTAAAACATTTTCCTTAACAAGCCCTCGGTTTGACGCATCTTTCCAAAAAGCTTCAAATCATTGAGAGAAAAAACATGCTAACCTGCAGCATGCTCTCCTGTCAATTAAATCCGAGTTTTCTCTGATGAAATTCGCTCTTTGATATGTTGGTGTCGCTCATTTAGCGACATCAACATATCGAAGAGCGAATTTCGCCAGAGAAAACTCGAATTACTGTTCAATCAATACTATATGGATATGGATGACGGATATTTTACAAAATAACATCTGCAACTGGTTTCAATTTTGACAAGTCCAAAGTTATGCCTTTTTTAAATGACCAAGATTTCCGAATGGAAGTATATATCCCGAGCCTGTAAGCAAATAGTCATCTTCGCAAGCCGTTGGTAGTAAACACGTTGATAGGAACCGTTATGTTAGAATCTTAGTTAAATCGGGAAAAAATCTTACTATGTTGAATGGAAGAAAGAGGTCCGACGGAAGACGGTAAAGGTTGAACTTAAGATAATAAATTGTCTATGGTTATAATGTTTACTTTAGTTTTAACGAGCTCTAAGAGGATGTCCCCGGATTAGACAGAGTGTGAAGCTCCGATCAGATATAGATTAGTGTAAGTTTTGATTCGTACAAAACAAAGCGAGACATTGAAAAAATGCTCTTAACCCCTTGTCAAACAAGACCTGGCCCCGATTTCTCGAAAAAAATTAAGTATATTCTCATGAGAACATGCTCAACTTCAAAGGGATACTCTCCAACGTTGAAGTTCAGGTGGATTTTGTGCGATTTGAGTACGGTGCTCAGATTTGAGCATGAGAACGTACTTAAGTTTTTCGAGAAACCGGGTCCTGGTTTTGACGTCCGTAAGAGAAAAGGCTTGGGAAAACATTGAGACAAAAGAAGAAACTGCTGATATCAGCAGTTTCTCCTTTTGCCTAAATATTGTCTTGGCTATATTACACGCAATTCCAATTTTTATTAACACCCATTTTGTCATTTGTGGCAGTTTTTTTAAGTAGATCACTCTAAAATGTTGTCTTTTGGGAAAGGGTTAATACATGTAGTTCGATTATATTTATATTGATATAGAAACTCATATTTGAACTTCTACCAAACATGGCAAATATCGTTAACGTTGAAAGCAATGCTTTTTCACAAGTAAAAATACAAAAAGTAGTAGGCCCTACATGTAGTTTTATTCAATTTTTTGTAAGACATTTTACTATTCAACATGTCGTCGTTTGCGTAAGATTTGGTATGTCGATGGCAAACCCATTTATTTGCTGCTTGGGAAACCCATTACCAATCGACAAAATTTTAGGGCGGTCCAAATTGAAAGATACCGCAGTCGACAATTTCAATGAATAGATTTTTTTTATTTTTATGTCTTTTTGTATGGAAAATATTGTAGGAAACGAAAAAATTGCTTGTCACAAGCAAATTCTTCATTTTCTACGATGTTTTCTATGGCCATTATTTTGTGGAGAGTCAAAAGGAGTCATTTTGCGGTAATGGGTTTAAGGAAGTTGTACAGGCGTAAACTATTTCAACATCAAGATTTTAGATGTGAATTGTACATCAGTCATTTCATTGCGTCCTTCAATCATAATCAAAGTTGACAGGCCCAGATTTAAAACATCATTTGTACGAACAAATATGGGTACGAATGCTTCGAGATTTCGTCACGAGATCCCGCGAGACAGTGATGAATCGCAAAGTAAATATGGCGGTCGTTCGGATTGTGTTGTTATCGGTAAATTATAAATGTTTATTAAAATGGATACATCGCTTTGACACCTTTTATATTTTTCTTATCAACCATTTAAGTTAGGGTATTTAAGGGGTTGGATTATCTAACAAATTTCGAGATGAAAACGTTATAAGAGCCTTATTCTAGTGTCAAAATTGACCTCGCAACCTCATTCTAAATGTGGTCTATGTATGACGTATATTCTCAAAGAAAATGGTATGGCAGTTTTGAGCACATTGTATAGAAATGAATCGACATGGATAGTTTGTCCTACATTTTATGCCCCCGTATCGAAATATCGGGGGCATATTGTTTTACTCGTGTCCGTCTGTCTGTCTATCCATCTGTCTGTCCGTCCGTCCGTATGTCTGTCCGAAAAATTAACATTTTGCCTTTCCTCCAAAAGTATTCGACATACAAATCCCAAATTTGTTATGTAACTTTCTTTCAATATTAGCTATCTGTTCCATGCAATATGACCTTCCTCAATGTCATCCGTTAACCCTTACTTCGTATTTACACGAAAACTTAACATTTAAGAAAAATGGCCATTTCGCGGGAATTTGATTTTCACAAACACATCTTGTTAATCTTTCATGGGCAAGCACTGGTTTTAAAGTTCCTGTAGAACTGTAGTTCAAAAACCATTTAAATACCCTTTTCATATAATCTTTCTGAAAAAAAAACTACATTAGGATGATCCAATTTGACAGCAGTTGCAAACGACAAACTTGATGATTAGTGAGATAGAATTTGTGTACAATATATTGAGGCAAAGGAGAAAATGATGCTTATGCTAATTTCTATTCTATTTACAATAATACGAGGGTTGTTCAGAAAGTTTTGAGACAACGTTGAACAACAGTTTAAAGCAATGATGTTTGTCTCAAAACCTTCCGAACAACCCACGTATGTTGTGTCTTCTGCAACGCCTTTGAACACGACCAAGCCTAGACCTTTGTTGTTTTGTAGATATAAAAAAAACTTGATCAAAAGGAAAATGTTGGTTATCGCAGATGCCTTCTTCTCTTAAAATGTATTCTGAGTACATGCTCAGAACTTGTGTCGTCTAAGGCCCAGCGGCGGATCCAGGATTTCTGTTAGGGGGGGGGGGGGGGTCGAATATACAAAAGGGGGGTTCGTTTTGACTGAATTTCTGCATGAACATGAAATAATCAGGCTACCGAGGGGAGTTGGTTTGAGCCCCCGAACACCCCCTGGATCCACCACTGAGGCCGTCACCTTTTTGGAAAGAATTAAGTTATTCTACCTATCAGTAGATACCAGATACTTCGTGCAATTTCGCCTATTGCTTCTCGGTTTTCTGTGACAACGGAAGTTAATGAGGATATCCGGATTTTACAAATCCGGATATCCTCGTAAATCTCCGTTGCCACGGATGTCACAAAAGTTGCATGAAGTGTTTGATAACTAATGATAGGTAAAATACATTATTATGACAAGCACAATGCAACACGACCCCGTATTATTTGATGGTGGGGAAAAAGAGGAGACTGTGACACTACTATTTTTTTTCAATTTTTATTTTTTTCAATGTTTACTGACTTAATGCTTTCATACACTTGTTCCGACATCCAACATGTTTATGTAAAATGATTTTATCATATACAGAAAATGGAAATGGTTAAAATAAATGGAATGGTAAGTGGACTTTCCCAAACAGCAAAGTTTTAGGCTCGTCCAATTCAAAAGCTACCCCATACAATAAAATTATTGGTGAAGAACAAAATGCTTTTGTATAATAAAGCACATAAAATACTGAAGCAAATTGAGAAAATGTTGATCATTAGCATTTTCTTCTTATGCCTCAATAGTTTCCCCGGTATTTTCTGTTAGAGACATCACATCTAGGTTTTTATTCAAGGAAAAGGATATATTTAAGATCAACATTGACTTAAATATGCCTGCACATTAATCACAATCTGCTCCTATTTACTGTCTTATGACAACAACATGGATCCTTACCAGACTGCACTTAGTTAAATCGTCAATGTTGTTGTAAAACCTCGTAACTCCAGCTTTAACCAATGTGGAGTTACAAGGTTTTTCAATAACACCGACGAAATTCTGCTATGGATCCATTGTGCAAAACATCACACTGTAACATTGTCTAATGGCCACTGTACGTTTATGTATGGTTTCATACAAATTATAAATTAAATAACAAATGCAGTTTTTGACAAATAGGCATACGTTCAGCGGACAATACGCACAAAAATGCATTAAAGTAGTCCTGCCCTAATGAGATTCACATGACTTCGGAATTATTTGGTCGACGTCGTAAACATTCGACGATGGAAATTTCCGAATGTTTACGACGTCGCCCGAATAGGTTCGGATACGAAACGAATGTTAACGACGTCGCACGAAAGATTCCGATGTCGCGTGAATCTAATTAGGGGCGGACTTCCTTAATTAAGAGACATACGACGCATAGTACACACTTTTTATGACGGTTCAATTGTTGTTGCTAAATTACGATAAAATTCCGACTTGTATTGGGTAACAAATCATCGATCCCCTTCCATGAGAGAATGTACATATTCGAATTTAGTTTGAGAGGTTTTATGGATTTCAATGTAGACACATTTTACAATCGATGTTCGAATGTAATTGTGTTTAAAGTTAAAATATTATGTACACGTGATGTTTCACTATGACAATTCTTGGGAAAGTATGATCCATCGCTCATAACTTCAAAGAAAAATCCATATTTTGAACACCGATTTAGGCACTAACAACAATACTTACAGAACCAAATATATAGGAAAAGGAATGATTTTGCGTTTACCCTTTACCGTGACAAAGACAATTTATGTTTATGAATCTAAATGATCTTGAGAAAACGAAATAAAGTGATTTAACTCAATGATCGAAAATCTAATTTGGTAGAGTAGAAAATGTTCATGGAAACTTTGAATTTTCTTTCTCACTGACCCCTGCAAGTCTTTTGTTTACCAATACCAAACGACTTAATTGTAGACTGGTCCAAACTCAAAGATGTTGCAGACGACAACATCAAGTAATTTTTTAAATCTTTAAAAACGTATGGTTTTTTTAGGGTAGAAAACATTGTGGGAAATGAAAATAAATGTTTGTCCTAAGCAATTTCCATTGACGACATTTCACTGATTTTAGTGTCTATTTGTCTTCAAGCATTGAAAAAACACATATGACACTGATTTCACATAGAAATTGCTGTTTTACAACGAAAAACTCGTAACTGCAGCTTAACACAAACTGCAGTTACGAGGTTTTCGTTGACAAGCGACGAAATAAATTATATTTTACACATAATACCAGTATGTCGAACGATTTAGCACTAATTTTTACACTAAATTTTACACTAAAGTTGCACTACACTATTACTCCGCACTAAAATATGAACTTTGCATTGAGTATAGTTTATCTATCGGGTTTATAACATTGTTACAATGAGATCCTCCATTTGTTTGTCGATCTTGACCGAGAATTCGATCTATCGAGTCCATTTTCTCCTCTAAATTCACGGATCCATCACTAAAAACGTTGTTGGATAAAGACTGACTCCCGGAAAACACTGAATCTGAAAGAACAAAGTAGATCTAAAGTAAGTTTGAAAAACGGACACTTTTTATGCCTATATGTAGCCTGTAGTCCGATTACGATGTAATAGTACTTGCTTTTACAAAAGAAGGGAAACGCGCGTCCTTAATTTTCGAAACGATTTTGCTTGCGTTAGTTCGAATCTTACAGGTGTGAGACAACTGCATGATTCAAAACATCGCACGCAAATTTACTTTGAGTTGGGGTTCGAATCTAGTATATTGCATACATATAATATATACAAATGTGTTTTTGCTTGCCTGTATAGGACAATTTGGAAACACAAAACATAATATTCTGATCAGACTGTGGTAATGACGTCACGTATGACATAATTTAAATACTTATTTCCCCTTTTTGTCTCCAGACGATCTTGTTGCGATAGATTAAGTTGGGTAATTTAAGAAAAATCACATTTTAAGGTTATTCCTGATTTTTGCAAGACAAAAAAGTTCATTAAGCACAAGAAGTCTCTTTTTGTCCAAACTTGTATCATGGAGTGTTTATAAATGCTTTAAAATGCAAATTTTTGGGCTAGATTGACAGTGAAAAAGACTTGATAGTCCTGACTCCTCCATTATTGCTTGGTCACGAAATGAGCTCTTAGATTAATTTAGAGGGTAACTTGTTGAAAAATTAATATACCTGATCGTTCTGTATCAAAACTGTTCAATTGTTCTGTAAATGTTTGATGACTGTCGTTTATTGGCTGCAGACCTGCAAATGTAATGTGTCCAACCATAAGATAATAATCATAACATTTAATACGTCAATAAATTACGTAATATAAGTGATATATTCGCTATAAAATGAACAATGATAAGAAAACGAATCTTTAACAATATGGCACATCAGTTATTGATATGAAAGGGGTGTTTTTATTATTATGCTGATTATCTGTATGTTTTTCTTTTGCCTGGTTCGTTTCCCCAAGCCTTTATAATCAGGCCATCACAACTAGAACTTGTTTGGGAAAGACTTAAACATATCGAACCCACCATTTGTATCATTTTGGCCTATATAGCTACAGTCCGACTCGCTGTCATCGTCGTTCTTCTCTCTCTTTTGTCTTAACTTTGTTTCAAGTTTTATAAATAGGGACGTCAAAACCAGGTCTTGTTAGGTAAACAATTAAAGACTATTAACCCACCATTTGTATCATTTTGACTTACATAGCTACATTAAAGATATGATTTGTATTAAATATAGCACAGAAAATATTGAGACAAAAGAAGAAACTGCTGGTTATCAGCAGTTTCTTCTTTTGTCTCAATGTTTTACAAAGCCATTTCTATTGGGGACGTCAAAACCAGGTCTTGTTAGGTAAACAATTAAAGACTATACAACCCACCGTTTGTATCATTTTGACCTATATAACTACAGTCCGACTCGCTGTCCTCGTCTTTCCTCTCTCTCTTTTGTCTTAACTTTGTTTCAAGTTTTATAAATAGGGACGTCAAAACCAGGTCTTGTTAGGTAAACAATTAAAGACTATACAACCCACCGTTTGTATCATTTTGACCTATATAGCTACAGTCCGAATCGCTGTCCTCATCTTTCTTCTTTCGCTTTTGTCTTAACTTCGTTTCAAGTTTTATAAATAGGGACGTAATAACCAGGTCTTGTTAGGTAAACAATTAAACCCACCATTTGTATCATTTTGACCTATATAACTCCAGTCCGACTCGCTGTCATCGTCTTTCTTCTCGCCGGAAGGTTTAGCTTTGGATTTCTCGCTACCTCCGTCGTTCTCCTTGTACAATATAGCACAGCGAATATTGAGACAAGAGGATATTTCGGAGGGGGAAATACTTATCTGCATTTTCTTCGTTTAACTTAGTATTTTTTTAAGCTTTATGATAAGCAACGTCAAAACCAAAACTTTGGGAAAAACTTATCCCATTACCACACAGTTACTATTTTTGACTCCCCACGAGAAATTTGCCTGGGAAACCTTGTGGAAAATGAAGAAATTGCTTGTGACAAGCAATTTCTTCATTTCCCACAATATTTTCTAAACAGAAATACAAAAAATGAAAAATCCATTCACTTTAAATTGTCGTCTGCAACATCTTTGAATTTAGACGATTTGAAAATTTTGCCGTTTGGTAATGGATTAAACCAATATTGAACCCACCGTTTGTATCATTTTGACCGATATAGCTACAGTCCGACTCGCTGTCATCGTCCTTCTTCTCACCGGAAGTTTTAGGTTTGGATTTATCGCTACTTCCGTCGTTCTCTTTCTTGTTCTTTCCGCCATCTTGGTTTTGTCGTCGGGCTATCTTTTTTACCTGAAAAAAAAAATGGAGCATAGATAAGGCACTTGATGCAATACACATGCGCCGTATTATATTTATCTATGATCCTTGCTACTCCTGTCATAGGCTCAAAGTTATGCCCGTACACAATTTTAACTTCGAAATCAACAAAGGGCAATATTTCAGAAAATATTCAAAGAAGAGTTTTGGTTCTTGTGTTCTATTTTTGCAACAATGTTTCATAATATCAACTATCATACACTCAAGGATATCCTCTGGGGACGTTCAAATTCAAAAAGAAACATGGTAACTTAGAATACAAAAAAGTTATGCTGTGCATCTTGAGCATTCCTACTGTTCTCAGTGAAATCTATATAATGTGTATAGGTGCAATTCGGCCACCCTTTAAATGGATTCCAGACACGCAGAAAACTAATTGAAAACTAAATGATCATTCTCAAGAATTATGAGAAATTATAATCGAACTAAATGCAACAAATTGGTCTTCTGTTGAACGAAAAAATAGCAACTACAGTCGACACTCGTTGTGTCGAAGTCAAAGGGGCCGTCAAAATACCTTGACATAGTCGGAGTTCGACTCATCCGATTTTGAATATTTTTCGATGAAAACGTTATTTAACCATTTTTGGAGTTCGACTCATTCGATTTTGATTATTGTTCGATGAACGTAAATTAACCATTTTTGATGGGCATCGTATGTGTCCATAATTGAAAAATAGTAGGAAAGGAAAAGAAATTGCTCGAAATGAGCAATTTCTATCCTTTTCCTACTAAATTTCAATGCCTGTATATGTTTCAGAATTATTTTGATTAAATATTTTGAGATCATTATGTTGAGGACGGGACATGACTTTAACTTCGATTTAAGCGGAATTTCGACATATCCGATGTCGAGATAACGAGTGTCGACTGTAAATGAAAGAGAACCGCTTGTTAGCCTCACCTTCGCCCGTTGATTTTGGAACCACACTTGCACCACCCGCACGCTTAGACCCGTCTCGGCTGCCAGGCTCTCTCGTACTTTACGGCATGGCTTGGGGTTCATCTCGAACGCGCTCTTAAACTTTCTCCTCTGACTGGTCGTGAGGATGGTCCGAGGTCGTTTTGGAGGTTTACCTGAGTCGCTGTCCTCGTCGTAGCTGTCGCTATCGTCGCCTGGAAATTGGAGAAAAGGGGCAGTCAGAATATTTCTTACGAATGGTGGAAAAAAATTATCACAGTTTGACCGTGATTTTGATCCGGTGCCTTAGGAATGCCGTTCTTGTGCCCGTCTGATACAGTATATCACCTGTTTGTGTTCGTCCTAATTTTTGGATCAATGAAATAGCAGTTTATTTGCAAATTTCGGCGCTATATTTCACATAAACACACTTCCGGTCAGATTATGTCACGGATATACATAGCCACGCCCCCGTTTCCTGCGCAGTTATGAAAAATGATGTAATTTTTGGGAAAATGATGTAATTCCAGTAAGATCCGCTCTAAAATAGCTCCGGTCGGAGGCGTGGTTTGAAGAATGACAGTAGAAGCATATGTTTTTATTGGTTGACGAACACTAAGTCAGATAGAGTCTGTATAGTAGATTCTATGCGACATAAACGTTCAAAGGCTGCGCCAACATTGAGACAACATTGGAATACCTGATTTATTGAATAGAGCTAAACGCCATTGTAAATGGTATTTTTAAAATTTACCTGATAGTGCTAAGTCAAAGTGAAAACATATGTGTGGTTAAGGTTACATGTAGGTAAACATTGGGTCTAATAGAGGCCTCTTCTTTGTTTTACCTGCGTTTTTACGCGATATTAGTGGTTGTTGATGTCGTTGCTGTCGTTTCTTGGATATTTTGTTTCGATGCAAAAGAAAATTAGGATCGGTTCAATTTTGTTAGGGATGGTTGCGTAACCCGAACCACACATTTAATTCTACCTGGCCTAAAGCTTAACTTATATGAATTAAAGAACGGCAAACCAAATTTGGCCTTTGCGATTCCACCTAATTATATTCTTGTTTCAAGATTCACCATGCTTGAGTTCATGGTTAGATTCTAAAATCAAAATAAATTTGAAACGTGTCCAAGACTTGAAAATGTAGAAATTGCTCTTGACAAGCAATTTCTTCAATTTCCATAATGCTTTCTTCCAAGACAGATAAACATTAATATTTCGTTCACTCGAAATTGTCGTCGGTAAATATCTTAATTAAGACTGGTCATAAAGATTGCAATCTGGTAATTGGTTATAGATATAATTTATCGACCCTATTGTACAGAAAATATGGAGACATAAGAGTAAATGCTGGTTTCTGTGCCTTGTAGAAGATGAATTTCATTTTATTTTATAATGTATAGCATTTTCGGAATTACGAGTTAAATATCTAAAACCTTTTTATTTCAAAAAACCAAGCACCTATAAATTAACATTATTATTAGATAATTCAAAAAGACAAATTCTTATAGGACTGTGCAAGTTTATCAGATGTGCGCTTAAACTACGCAATAACATACTACACGTTTAATTGTCAAGTAAATATTTAGAATTTTTTAATTATTTCCTAATGACATGTACACTTATCATGATTTGTTATCATGTACTAACACACTGGTTATATTTTGTACTATTTTCTGAAATTGAACGTTTGAATACAATGTACATGTTTTGGAATTTACATCTTAACCCACTCTCCGTGAACTTTCTGAAGTGTGTTTAGTGGGAAGAATTAAGAATCATAATTCTGATAAAGATAGAATCTTATAAAACTTATACATCTGTACAACAATATATGCATTGGAAAATCAAACGTACAAAGTCAGTTACTACTAACATCAATATTCTATATCTATATTTTGCTACCGAAAGTTACTTTATATTTGGAAATTGTTTTGTATATGACGAGATACATGTATTTGTATAAGTCAATAAAGTCTATCTATCTATCTATTTTCAATTAGGGACGACATAGCCAGTGTTTGTGAAAGGAGTAAATAGAAGCAATACAACTTACTTTTAGGACTGTATGCCATCATACTGAGCTCCTTCTCGAAGTCCAGGCGGCAGAACACCTGCCCATGTTTGACCACAAACTCGTCCCCCTTCTGTAGCGGATGACCGCAGGCCACACATATAAAACACTGCAAATGGTAGACATGGTCCAACGCCCGCATCACTAGTTGATTAGGAGGAACTATTTGTTGTAAACATGCGCTGCACTTTGCCCGGTAAATTCTGGAAATACAGAAAATTATCACTTGATTCGAATGTAATTAGACTAAAGATAAATTAAGAAAAATGGTTTTTATAAAAGACGTGTTTTGTGACCATATCACCGGTTGGTTAGGAGGACCTATTTTTTGTGAACATGCACTACACTTGGCCCGGTAAATACTGGTAATATAGAAAATACATGTAGTACGTTGCTTATCTTCATAAGTAAAATTCTATCGTGATTTCAGAAGACAAGGAAATGCAAATTCAGAAGTGTAGAAAATGGTGTCCATCATCATGAAACAACATTTTCTTTTTTTTTCTGTTAATATTTCTTATGACTTCTTATTTCTTATCTGTAGGCCACACATACAAAACAAAACATTGAAAGTGGCGCAGGGACTTTTTAAAACCCGGAATGAGCTAGGGAAAAATATGCAAAAATTTATAATATGTACTGCGTGTTTTTACGATATTTTAGAACAACATGGATCGGCCAGGACATGCTGATAGCTTCTTCGTAATCTGTCCGTGGCAACTTAGACTAACTCTCTGATAGCTGTATGAACGATAAACAAACTTTGCTTCGCTATATCGCTACAGCTTGTGAAAAAACATTATAATGGGCTCAATTCTTCAATTATTCTCGGGATGACTTCTCTAGAATTACATAACAGCCCATCTGATTGGGCGAGACATACGTCTCATCCAATCAGATGACTTGTAATGTAATTTAAGATAAGACAATCTATTTAGAATTGTTGGTAAATACGGCCCCTACTGTACATGTGTTAACTCGCTATTCCAAGTTTGTGTTAGTGCAAAAAAAGGGTTTTCCGACAATATTTACATTGCAGACGAGATATTAAAAATCCCGCGCGACATTATTAAGCAATAAATCACAGAAAATCTCTTGAAAATTCTCAGAAAATGATTCTGAGCATCTTGAAGGATATTAACCGGCAATCAGGCCCATATTGAAAACCGAAACCGAGCTATGTTAACCTTTTCTCAAATAAGAAATGGATTTGACGCCCCTAATAGAAGAGGCTCGGGAAAATACTGAGACAAAAGAAGAAATTGCTGATGATCAGCAATTTCTCCTTTTGTCTCAATATTTTCCTGGCTTTATTTTACACAAACCCTTTTTTATAAACATCACATTTGTCACCTGCAGATTTCAAATTGAAACACCTTATTTTTGCTGTTTGGGAAATGGTTAGCTTTTAACGTTTTCCAAAAGATTAACTGGTTTTGGCGTCCCTCATTTAGGGAACCACAGAAAACATCGAGGGGAAAAAATGGTGATGATCAGCATTTTATTCCGTTCTTTCTCTCAATAGGGCCTATTTTCCGTGCGATGACTTACACATTTCATTCTCATTGTAGCATTGATTTCATCTCACGCACAAGCATTCAATTTGAAACATTCTATTTTTTGTCGTTTGGAAAGCTTTGCCAAACAACAAAGTTATAGGCTGAGCTGATCTAAATTTACCTAAAACTTGACATTAATGTTTCTGTTGAAGATTTGATTGTGGGATGATGCGGTATGATCAAAATATCTTTTTTTTACTCTCAATATTTTTCAAAGTTAGGCTTTAATCGGACTCCAAGCAAAGTGATCATTTAGAAAAGGGTATGAGATATTTCAATATTTCTTGGGAATATTTCTCTCGGAAACACAAGCCGTCACATTTGCATATAGAAGTACTTAATAATTTTCTATCCCTTTCAACAAAGGTGCATTAGATATTTTGTCACACACAGATCTGGACTTTGTGGTGTTTAAGAGATCTGCTTGGATTACAACCATCCAATAACAAAACATGTTTTAAACATATTAATCAAGAATTAAGTGTAAATTACGCTAACTGCTTCGAATTCAGATTATTTATTCGTAGCTAGAGTATATATTTGTCAAAGAATTTGTGTACATGCAAATAGATTTTCAAAAAATCAATTGTAATTCCACGCATGACATTTTGTTTTCACCACCTCTTATTAAAAACGAATAGTGTATCAATAGGCTACATGTTTTGAATTGTTAATGTGCAATGTTGAACTTAACAGATGCCTTATATTTGTTTCTGGGAAATACTCGGGAACGTATACAAACATTGATTTGATATTCAAGACCAAAATGTGTAGACGAAAATAATATAATTATTGTGTGACGCAAGCACGGGTGACGCCCCTTGTCATTCCAATTTCACAGATTTAATAAAGCACAATCACAATGTTATTGTTTCTAACGTTAATTGATATCTTGTACACTTTGATCTGCTATATGCTTCATCTTGATAACGGGTAATTAAATCTTCATATTTATTTAAATTGAAATGAAGATGTACCCATAGACCCGAATATTTTTCGAAAAAAAGATGTTTTGCTGTGATTCTCTTTTTTCAGACCCAATACATTCAGAAAAAATGGATATGAGAGAGAAAGGGATGATCTTTATTGCCCTCCAAGGCTGCTACAGCTTCTGAACTGGTGGTGAACTCGGCCAAAGCGAGGGACGTTTTTTCGCGAACAATGTATTCCGTCGGTGTTGTTATAAAATTTCGTAACTACGGCTTCGATAAGCCGAAGTTACGAGATTTTATAACAACGCCGACGGGTTGTCAATACATAACGTTGAACCCGGTCTATCTTTAGACCAAATTCGCTGCAATTTGAGTTAAAAATCTTTAAATCACATTTAAATGCAAAATATCTATACCTTGTTGTAGCGAAAAAACGTCCCTCGCTTTGGCCGAGTTCACCAAAAGTATTCTGGAGAAGATTATAAGAGAAAACATGGATCTTGACAAGACTGCAGGTATTGGTCTTTTTATGGTCTTGTTTTGTATAAAGCATTTTTTTTAATTTATTCAATGTTTTTCAATGCAACTATCTTGTAGGGATTTTAAAAGAATGATTGTGTGGGAATGGGTTATTAACCATTTGGCATCTCTGTTGGATGTCTCAACTATGTCAGAACTTAGAATTAATAACTGTACGATTTTCGATAACTATAAGTGTCAAAATACAAATATCAGAGAAGCAGGTGCGATATTGCCACACAAAACAAATAATAGAAATAACACAGATTTTAGATACACCATATTGTTTTACCGTTCTTTTAAACCTTTCCCAAAATAAAGACTTTGACGATTTCACATGGCTTTAATTTAGAATTCCTTGAGAAAAAAGGAAGTGGATTGCTGATAACTACCCCTTTCTCCTTTTCTACAAAAGGTTTCTTTAAATTGTTCATTTTCAGAAACATTTTTGTTTTATCCTGTTTTGAAACACCTTTGAATTTGAGTCATTTGATTTTTCTAAAGCAGTGACTGATTATGGCGATTGTTTAACCCACCATTTACACGGTAGATAATCACGTGATACAACAATTTCAGAAAATCTTTGTTAATACGGGACCGATTTGAATTCGGTTTGAAGCAGAGAAGGTGGGCAGACATCACGCATAAGATGGATATGGTGTATTTTTGAAAAGTCAACTGATAAAAAAGTTATTGAAGATAAACCAACATTTTGGTTTATCTTCAATAACTTTTTTATGGGTTGATATTTCAAAAATCTACCACACTCAGCTTATTTCTTGCATTTTCCCACATTCTCTGCTTCAAACCGAATTCAAATTGTTTGAAGATTTTCTGAAATTCTGAGTCATGTGATTATCCATCGTGATTTATCAATATCAACTTGTAAAGAACTTGTCTAATCATGATCTATGCTGCTTTCCTAAGCTTTTTACAGGAAGCAGAGAACCAATTAGACAAGTATATGGATCTTGTTCAGATCTAATCCGAGTTGATGAAATTCGCTCTTTGATATGTTGATGTCGCGCATTTAAATGAGCGACATCAACGTATCAAAAAGCGAATTTCATCAGAGAAAACTCAGATCAGTTCAGATCGTATGTGTGCAGAGTCTTTTTGGCATAAAATACCACAAAGGTCCTTTTGCATATTCAAACTCTTGTTTTTGTCTCAGGTTTAAAGTCATACAGGGCTATGATTTCTGTAGATTTTTTCTTGTGTTTGAATACTCTGCATTTATCAATATTATCCCATTTTCACATATTGACGCCTTTTGACGCCCCAGACGATAAATGCTAAATAGAAAACATAGTGGAAAATGAGGAAATTGCTCGTTACAAGCAGTTTCCTTGTTTCCCATAATGTGTTCTACACAGAAAGACAAAAAAAAATCTTGGATTTTATTTTCCTGAAATGGTCTTTTGCACCCCTCTTTAAACAAAGAGGGGTGCAAAAGACCATTTCGGGAAAATTAAATCCAATATTTTTGGGGGCAAGTCCAAAAACATGCCGTCTAGTAATGGGTTAAGTACCACGTCGCTGCATCTAACGATTTCACTTATAAAATGTTAATGCATATATTATTCTTTAAAAATATTAATTGCTTACTATTAAATCAAAGATAAGAAATAATTTGTGAATAGTGTATATTAATTAGTTAACATTTATTCAAAATCAACCATTAAGAATACATGCAGGTTGGAGATTGTAAATCATGGGATGGATAACATTTATGAACAGTGCAATTTCAAGGAAAATTTGCAATACCAAGTTATAGGCCAAGAACCAGATTCAGATATTACACAGTGGATAATCACGTGATACAACATTTTCAGAAAATCTTCATAATAATTTTGTTAATATGGGACCGATTTGAATTCGGTTTAAAGCAGAGAAGGTGGACAAACGTCACACATTAGATGGACGTGGTGGATTTTTGATAAATCAGCTGACAAAAAAGTTATTGAAGATAACCCAAAATTTTGGTTTATCTTCAATAACTTTTTTATCAGCTGATTTTTTGAAAAATCATCCACGTCAAGCTAATTTCTGTAATTGTCCCACATTCTCTGCTTCAAACCGAATTCAAATTGGTCAAGTATTACCAAACATATTGATAATTTTCTAAAATTCTTAGTCACGTGACTATCCACCGTATATTAGTAACAAGAAATGATAGGACAATGTGGACATGTCAAAATGGATATTGACTGAAAAGAAAATGCCTTTAAAATGAAATTTATGTCAATTTTCTCAGAATATAAATGATCTGGATTTACAGGTTGAGAATGGTCAACTCGTAATGGTCCCGATAAATGACCCGGCAGAACACCTCTAGCTTATAGCTAGGGATGCCCATCTATGTCATTCATTGGGACACATAGGGTATTTCTTGTGTATAGCATTTTTTTCCTTTATGACGAGGTATACGCTTTGTACATGTCAAAAAAATATATCTATCATTTTTATTTTCGAAAGAATGGAGAATGCGAAGTAAATGGAGAATAATCGCTTGTTTTAATCGGCATTGTTAATTCATATCACTAAAATTGTATCAAAATCCACGGTGATTAAGATGTAAAAATCAAACATAAAGTGTGCTTTAAAAGCTAGGCATGAAATTTTACTGTCGCAATTATACACGATAGGTTCGCGTTTTTAAAGAAATTTTGCATAATAGAATCATTTGTTACGCAATGAGTAACACAAATTAATAAATTATTCATCGATAAACGATTTAGTTGATTTTTTTCTTATTTCATACCATCACGAAATTATAAAATTTATTCGGTGTACGTTTTAATCGAATAAATTAGAATCTTTATACAGCGTGTACAGTGAAATACATGATTTAAGAGACAGCCAGGGAAAATAAAAGAGCAGATTTGCAGAAGAAAAATAATAATACAATAAAAGTGAAATGAAATTTAAATTTCTGATAAAACATATTTGGCAACAGTTTGGGGTTTTCCAGTTTTCATGTGCGCTAAGCAATGTTCACCTTTGTTTTAACTATGTCTTCTACAAAAATATATCAGTTATGACTTTATCGCTTTGTTTAACTAGTTTTGGCTTCAGGGTTGGACTACCTTAAGGGTAGGTTGTTAGACTCCAGAGATAATGTTTCTGTACGACAAGTGCTGAGCCTTGTTCAGTTTGACAAATACGAGGCCCTAAATCTATATAAAATCATCCTAGTTGAAACGCCATTGTACTTTGATGTTCTCGCTTACAAAGAAAGTCTTATCAATAAATACTACAACTTGTTTACTAAAACCTTTTTCAGTGAAAATATTTTATACCCTATCCTAGAATCTTTAAAAAATCAACTGTTATGCCAGACAAATGTTTCATACAGTGGAAAACTGTATAGCAAATAGTATTTGTTAATTTTTCATTCTCTTATATCTACGAAAATAGAATAGTATTTCTTACATTGACGACTTTTTATATAGCAACTTTTAAATATTTCGCCTCAATAAGTCCTAAATAACCATATCTTTTTTACTAAATAAAGAACAGAGAAAGGGAGCTGTATACATTTACGCATTACAAATTTCCAGGAACTTTTTTTTTGTCTTACATTCATTGGAATCTTCTCGTTGCGAAAACCCCCTGTCTTGTGCAAAGTTATTTGCTTTCATCAAAATAATTTGTTAGAATGAAGAAAAGGGACAAATGACTTTTAAATCCAAATACCGCGTATAAAATACTAATTTATTGCACCAATCGCTGATAAGTAAATGATTTACTGCGGGCCTTCTTCAAATTCACCCGGGACTGTAATGGCGGCACTTGTTTGTCGTCCAGTGTCGAGATGAATAACGACTTGAAGAAATTCGCACAATCACTTTAAACTGATGATCAAAAGATATTGAAGACTTGATTAATTGCATCCAATGAAATTGCAGATTTACATAACATTAAATACGGCTGCAAATTTCAGAAAACGATTCTTTGGGGGTTTTTTTGTTGATGAATGATCAAATCATCGAAAACTACAGCACAGCCGTCCTCGATAAATTTCTTCTTTTCAAAGAAAATTAAGTTTTTTCGTGTGTGTTGTTTTGTTTTAATTTGTTTTTCATCATACAAAGAAAATCTTTGTGGTCAGTAGAAGAGTGTTGCCTGTCAGAATTCTATCTTGGCTCTAAAAATAATAAATAGGACAAATGATTGCTTTGTTAAGAGTTACGATTCTTCATTGGTGCAGCTTGCTAAAAATTGGTCGTGCAAAATTAAGTCAGACTTTGTTCTAGTGTTATGTTTCTTGCCAACAATCACCGAGATATTTCGGAGCACTCATGAAAAAGGTTCATATGCTCGTATGTTTCAGATGCAACGACTTTTTCTCAGCCGACACCTTTCTATTGTATTCAAACTTACTCGTCATTTCTATAAACGCAAGATACCTCTTTAATACCCGTCCCATTACGGTACCGTCAGTTATTCGTTTCAACAGAACTTTAAAAACAAGTTAATCCATTACCACACATTAACTCTATTTGACTCCCCACAAGATAATGGCTTTGGAAAACATTGTGGAAAATGAAGAAATTGCTTGTGACAAGCAATTTCTTCATTATTCACAATATTTCTACACAAAAATAAAAAAACGCTAAATTTTATTCACTCGAAATGATCGTCTGCAACATCTTTGGTATTGGACAAGTCTAAAATATTGTCGTTTGGTAATGTGTTAAAATATAATTGATTCCGTTTCATGACAGTATTGTAGGCCTAGTTGGTATGTTTATGACTTTAACAGTGTTTGTACATGGTCGTAAACTTTAATGGACCTGCAAACAGTTAAATGTACAAAAATGTGGCTGTCAATCCAAATCGGAAAGGAAAGTGCAAATTTGTGCCTAAAGCCACAAGTGCAGAATGGATAGAACATGTAACGTTCCTCAACAGTACTGTTGTTGCTGTTGTTGTTGATGATTTGTTGCTGTTTTGTTTTGTTTATAATCCTTTTCCTGACAACCCCATGTTTTGACGGCAACAAATAAAGACGACTTTAAAAGGCAACGAATGCAATACTGAAAATAAAGTGTTTACAATGTCATGTTCTTTCAATTCTTTCATGATTTATTTTACACATCGCGTTATAATCAAATGCCGTTACCAAAAATAATTCTTCCTTCAACCAGGATTACCTGATTTAAAAAGAACAACAGAAAAACATGGTTATCTAAAGAGTAATCGTCAATTTACCAAAACATACATGTTACTGGTAGACTTTTTAAACGACACCAGAGTAATTCATTAACACAACTGAAATCACATTGAAAAACTCTTTTGAAATAGAAACATTTTTATAATTAAATAAAATGTCCCGCTATAGAAAATAAAGCAAAATATTGAAAAAGTAGGTTTTTTAAGTAAACTTGGTCTGAATAATTTGTTCGTCAATTTTAGACCATTTCAGAAATCGTCTGTGGAAAAAGTTGCAAATGCCGATGACTCAGCATTTTTTCATCTCGAAATCTAGTTCTTGAGATCTTCCTTCCAATGAAAACATAAATTGCGTTTCACATAATGTGCCTAGATTTCTGCGAGTTAACCAAGGATGCCGAGGTGACACCAGCCATTTTTCTTACTGGTAGACGTCAGCTTTCAGAAACGCCAAAAAACTTTCCTAAGGCATTCAACTTTAGGTTCGGTCAAAAATGGCTTTTGGCTGCCGGACTAATGTCTTTAACAACTGGTTGATCCATCTATAATTTTGTTATCTTAGAAATTGTTAAAGAAAATAGAGAAATTTGTTTAAAAAATGTTGCCAATCACAAAAATTGATTCAAAGTTTCTGCATAAAACCTACACAACAAAAACCCCGAAAACAATTTCTGAATGAAAATAAAAATAAGCAAAAAATTTAGTACTTTATTTCGCTGGTGGGGAGTCAAAACCTCGTAACTACAGCTTGAATAAGCTGGAGTTACGAGGTTTTGACTCCCCACCGACGATTTGCGGTTACAGTTGGGACTACCGCATGATGTGTACCCGACGATTTAATAGTCCCGAAATTTAATGTTCCCCTATAAAGATGTTCACGAAACTAGCATTTATTAGCCGTGAAACGACCCAAATACGTTTTGATCATTCGACTAAGAAGGTAGAACAGCCAACCTAACGTTTTCCTTCATATTACAAAAATAATACAGTCGACACTCGTTGTGTCGAAGTCGGAGGAGCCGTCAAAATACCTCGACATATCCAGAGTTCGACTCATCCGATTTTGTTAGGCTTCGATAAAGTTGATATTTGACCGTTTTTGAAACTAATCAAGTACGATTATTATCGAAATATAGAAGGAAAAGGAAAGAAATTGCTCGTTTCGAGCAATTTCTATCCTTTTCCTACTATATTTCAATAGTTATATTCAGTTCGAAATTATTTTGTTTGAAAAAAAATATGTATATTGATGAGTACGGGGCCAGATTTGAAATTCGACTCATCCGATGTCGACATAACGAGTGTCGACTGTATTTGTTTACAAGTGCAATGTAGAACGCGTATGATCCTTTTCCAAAGCATACTCTGGTTTTTACGCTCACTTTAAAAATGATTGATAATAAGTATTTGAATCTTCTTTTCTCTAAATATCTATGTTCCGTGGAAAATTATTTTTCTTGCTTTTTAAAATAATCATGTGCAAAAATCTCATTTGCAGCTAAAATCATTTTAGATATATTTTCTTCTCGTCCGAAAGTGCATTCGACAATAAGATGTTTATTCCCATTATTTCTATGTTTAACATAACCTCCACCAACGAAAAAAAAGTAATAGGAAAACAATGCTAAATGAAATTCAAAATGATGATTTCCGTGTGTGCTTTTACTTTTCTATTCTGCAGCTTCTTTTACTTTTGACCATTCCGAATGTTTGTCGTATTGAACAACGAAAGTTTGGAAAGCTCAGAAGTCAAAGAAATAAAAGTATATTTCAAACTGTCGCGAAAGTAGATTTTAAGAAAAGAAACATATTGCAAGAAGTTTTGGTCGTTAAATAACTTTATTTTAAAATCAGAATCTTCATTTTCAGGACAAAAATAGTGGACTGAGATAATTATAGCAATGGACAATATCTTCCTCCCGCCCAATTATTTCAACAACTCTAGCTTAATGTTCTTCAAAATCGCGTAATGTTCAGCAATGTCCGCCATTAAGTTTGAGAGTGACTGGATTATCGATGAAAAGTGAGATAATCCGAGTAACACTTCATATCCTGTCCGAAAAGCTGCGTATTTGACACGAACAATAGGCCTATCTATATACAGTAATACTAGATAAAATAGGGGACGGAATCCCTCGGTCATCATCGGTCAATTTATTTAACTTGGCTACTTCCTTCATTTTATAACCCCGCTTTCTCTTACCTTTCCTCAAACAATATCTGAGTTTGGTTATACGATGTTTTTGAAAAAATAATTGAAAAGAAGATGGAAAAATCAGTATTTTGTACATTTCAATTACGGATTCCCATGCAAAACTATTTGTCCCTGTGTATTCTATAACAATCTTCAAAATGAACATGCATAAAATCATTTCAAAATGAAGAATGTTATATCATACTCGCACTCTGAGAGTAAGATATTCAATTGACTGCATATGGTTGAAAATCAGTTAACATTATGTGACAGTTCTTGCTCGAGACGGCAATAGGACTTTTCAGAACAGCAAAAATACAACACCATAATCAAGATAATTACTACCCATTTTACGGAAACAATTTATTTTGATTAATTATTTTCAATGTGAGAGACATATAGCTTTGATGTTGTCAGCAAGGATATTGGTCAAGTTGGTCTTCGAAGCAGCACATTCAGAGACAAACCCGGATTCATGTACAGTCGACACTCGTTATGTCGACATCGGATAAGTCGAATTTTCGCTTAAGTCGAAGTTCAAGTCTGGTCCCGTCCTCATCAACGGACATAAGTTTTTCAAGCAAAATAATTTCGAGCTCAATATAGCTATTGAAATATAGTAGGAAAAGGATAGAAATTGCTCGAAACGAGCAATTTCTTTCCTTTTCCTACTATATTTCAATAATAATCGTACTTGATTAGTTGCAAAAACAGTCAAATATCAACTTTATCGAAGTCGAACAAAATTGGATGATTCGAACTCCGGATAATATGTCGAGGTGTTTTGACGGCCCCTCTGACTTCGACACAACGAGTGTCGACTGTACTTGCAAAGTTGTGTTACATGTATATCCTACGATGAAAGTGTAAATCATATTTAGATATGACCGGTATCTCCGTCTTGAAATAGGAAGTGTGACATTCCTATGATGTATAGAAACATTTCATGATAAACGTTCATTCAATTTACTAAATCGTTCCAACAATAAGTAACAAAGGGCTCTGTAAAATGGGGAAGTCGAAAAAGAAAATACTTTCTTTAGTAATATCAATGTTTTCATATAACTATACATTATCAGGATATTATGTACTTGGTATTCGTAGTATTCGTGATAAATGAAGGCAAAAAAAAATGTTTCCTTACGTAGGTTTTCATTTCCAAAATTAAAAACATGGTTTTGTTTGATAGCAAATGCAAGAATTGTGACGTGTAGCAAGATGGACGTTCGAACAGATCTTAAGATCTACAAATTAAAAAGAAAAATGTTAAGAATCTTTATTGTCAAGTATAAGATAAAGCAAAAGCGAGACTAATCAGACAGGTTTGAGTGAATTTCTAGAACCGATACATTTCCCATTTAATTCCATGTTCACCATTCAACAAAGCTCTTGTTTTCACAAAGTCAGCCGAGTTCCGACGTACTCATTTTCTCATGTCGCGCCACAATGATTTATCCCGCTTCTGTCATTCGTCATAGCTCGGTATTATTCCTCTATTGTCCGTCTGACAAAGCGTTGATCGCATGCTTTCGGGCCAAACGTGCTCCACGATCGAGACGAAGGAATGCGTGAGATGACGGCCATTATTTTGTACGAATCCGATTGTCATAACTTCATTTACTACTACAAAAACAGATACAGATGACAGTTTTCACGCAGAAAAGCAGAAGTCTTGGATCCCAAAGAATTGCATCGTCATCCGCGCAGAAATACATTACCAATGTCGTCACTGGTTGGGATTTTTATTTTTGTTTTCAAGACATCAGTTTCTTTATTCTTCTTTCGGGTAAATCTGACACTTACAGTGACTATTTTGTTGTACGTTGTACTAAATGATGTTTAGATATATTCTTCTCGTAAATCACACGTCAATCAGAAGTATATTCAAGCGAAGTTTCAGTTATTTTAACAATTTTGTCTGTCGATTTTGATTTCTTTGTTTTATAACGATTCTTTCATTTATCATATTAATCAGCTTCACTGTATTTGATAGTCCTGAAAAGTACATATTTCAATATACGAAAGTTCACTTTCTTTGTAATAACTGTTGCCAGTATTAATCGCGAAAGGTGAAAATGTTGGACAGCTACAACGGCTTTAAAGTACGTAAGATACACGTAAATTTTCCAAAACGATTTTGCATTTTACTTGAATATACTTAAACAATTATATTCAATTTTCTAACCATAGATCTTTGTAGTACTCTTCTTTTTCAGAATAGAAGTTTAAGTCGGAAAAGAGGTGGTGCTTTTAAAAATCTTAACTAAATTGTTATGGTTGCTTTCCATCTCTTTAAAGTTCGATTACAGAACTTTCAAAGCCCGTGTAGTTCAAACGTAAAGTTCGGACATTTTACAACAGTCGGGGACTGCCCACCAATTTGTTCAGCAACCATTAATCCTCGTTTATTCATAGCGCGCAAGCTCTTCCTGTCAGATGATGTAATTCGTCCATCTGTTCTTTTTACCATATTCGTCCGCGGTTTCTATAACAACTGACGGGACTATTTAACTCTGGTCAACAAAGTCGGATTGCCAGCCTTCATTTTCACTATCACTCTCGGTCAATCATTGAGAAACAAATGAGACAAATTTCGAAATAATTACTTTCAGCGAAATCGACACAGTTTATCCAAGTAATCCGCTGTTTAAACAAGAATTCAGAAATAACAATTTACCCCCACATACTTTATTGATCGTCTCAATCCGCAAAAAGCTTGGAAACCAATTATGAAATTTAATATGTAGTCCCGTCAAGCTTCTGCAAGCCTCTGCTTGATCTCTAGCTTCCGGAATAAATTCCCTGGTCAACCAAAATGCCGTAACTACAGCTTATTCCAGCTTTAGTTACGCCATTTTTGTAGACCAGCGATTATAATTCGTTTATATAACGATTAGAGGTGACAAATTAGTTTGGTCACCTAACATTTATCAAAATTCTTACATCATTTTTTTCAGTGCTCTGTACAATTCCTGTCAAAATTTTAAAATTTTCTGTATACTTTCTAAAGTTTGACTATGATCTGTATTTCTCAGAACTGTTTATTTTCAAACGATTTATGCATCAAAGTATTAATCTTGTAGAAGACAGCAAAATATTTAGTTTGGTCTAATTCAAAAATGTTACAGATGACAATTGCAATAAAATGAAATTTACTTTTATGTCTTGACGTGTTAAGAAAATATATTAAATGAAGAAAAATGCTTGTCAAAAGCAATTTCTTCATTTTTCAAAATGTCTCCCACAGACTTAACTTTGCAGAGCGCCAAAAAGCAGCATTGTGTAGAAATGTGTTAATGACCCATATTAATTCGTGACTCGGCGGACATAACTAAATCATTTAAGAGTCGAAGCTAGACTGGAAAACCGGAACGCTGCTCGGATGAACCTTTTTTCTGACTAGAATGAAAGTTAAGTAGAATTCCGGATAAGGTTTACAAGAAAACACACTAAATCAATTAACTCGAATGTTTTAATGGCCGCGAAGACGGTGGGAATCGACCAGATCGATAACGAGGCTGCTAATCCGACGGGGTTTCCCGGTGGGGAATTCCGGAAGAAGTTAATTTCGCGCCATAAAACATCTTTTGCGATTGTCATCGTCGTCCCCATAAAAATAAAACAGTGACGTTCCTACCCATACAATCGGGTACTTTTTTCTGTTATGTACAGCATACATGCAGTATTATCTTTTTTCGCAAATGTATTAATAAGAGACGGCTCTTCTAAAGTGTCATTACAAGTATTAGTTTTCAAGATAATAATAATATGAATTTCTGTTGGGTTTGAATAATTCAAAGTTATGATGCTTGTCGTAGGTTCGATTCATGCACTTCAGTCACTTCAATTTCTGAATTGTATTGTTTGGATAATGCTTTGATGATGTCGTCAGAATATTATTTCTATGCTTTAGAATGACTCTAAAATTCTATTTTAACAACAATAATACATCAAAACTAAAAAGGGGGGAATATTTCTACAATAATAGTTATCGTCGCTTTTCAACGAAAAGCTCGTAACTGCAGCTTATGTTAAGCTGCAGTTACGAGATTTTTGTTAAAAAGCAGCGTTATATTGTTGTCTGCATCACTATGGATAACTGCAGGGTTGTGATTGGTGTATTGTTTTTGTACCACGTGACAAGCGTTATCCAATCGTTCTATGGTAGGAGGTTCTAAATACGAAAGCCGATTTCCAATGGTGCTTTCTAGTGTTCGCAACTTTTATTGTTTCTCGATATATCGCTGCCTTTTAACAGAAAACATCTCGTAACTACAGCTTGTTCTGAGCTACAGTTACGAGGTTTTTGTTGAAAAGTGACGACATGTTCACAGCACTGACAAACATTTAATGTAATATTGACTCTTTCTCAAACAGCAAAATTTTAGACCGGTCTGTTGCAGACGACAATAATATGATTGCAAATAAATGTATGTGCATAATTGGAAATAAAATACTAAAGGAAAACAGAAAATCCGATAACATGTATTTTCTGCATTTATTTTCTTTGCCTTTGTTTTCTTCCTTTTCTCTCCGCTCGAATCAGGAACGACAAACCAGGAGTTGCTTAGGAATGGCACACAAATTTCAATTATTTTAACGATGCTCTATTTTATCAATACTTTTTTTTAGTTTTAAAATGCCCTGATTTATTTTCAGTTCCTTCTTAATACATGTATATTATATTTTACAGTCGTACGAAGAAACGCGTCATCATTTCGCTCATTTCCTTAGGTTCATCAAATTTTATAACTAATTCAATAGATAAAATAACGTAGCTGATGAACATCAAAGGTAATTGATAATTTAATTCGTTAAATTGATTTTTAAAATCGAATTCTTACAAAGATTAAAACTTTAGATTTTTGTTTTAATTGAAACTATGACGCACCTCGTCAAACGATACATTCTGTACGTGATAAGTCATGTCGTCGGCGTTATTGCAGAACTTCGTAACTACAGCTTTAATCAAGCTGTAGTTACGAGGTTCTGCAAAAACACCGACGATATTTCTAATCATGTGAAACAATCTTGGTGATTTTTTATTGTTAGTTTAAGCAAATTCTTAAGATCTTCATAAAACGACAGAATTTTGTCTAATAAAAATTTAGAGATCTTGTTGACTGACACTTACAGAGAAAAAAAAACTGTCCATAGAAACCTTCTCATATAGGTTGAATTGTCATCGACGAAAGGAAAATAGTTGAAAGATCAACCATCATCTATGAGTAGAGATCTGGAGAAATGTGTCGGTTACAGACACAAACGTCATAACTTTCAACTTCTTCAATCTGTAGTTTCGACATTTCCGAACGAATGTCCCTTTTTTTAAAATACCAGTATGGATCATAAAGATTTATTTGTACCGAAATGCTGTCTTTTTATATGGATTGCAGTCCCATATGGGCTGCAGTCCTATATGGCTAATGTAGCTAATCTAGAGTTGCGACTAGTTATAAAGAAAGTATCATAGGACAGCATGAATCAACATAGATTTCTCTATGTGTATCAAACTATTGATAAGCCAATCAAATTATTTTGTCGTAGATTTTAATTAAATAAAAAATTACAGTAAACATATAAATACACGAATGTCGTTCTCATGTCTCTAGCCAAAGAATACAGCATGGGCGGATCTAGAGGGGTCGGGGGGGGGGGGGGGGTCTGGACCCCCCCTGGCATTGCCAGAAAATTAAATTTTGACTATATTAATTTAGTGTAACATTACATATTTATTACATTTTAAGCCATAATTTGAGCTTGGACCCCCCCCCCCCCTGGAAAAAAGTCTGGGACTTAGACACCCCTGGAAAAAAATTCTTGGATCCGCCCTTGTACAGCATCACAGCCCAAATCAAGAGATTAAAAGTTCAGCCTAATAACATTGCCTTGATATCTTTAAATAAGTAGGTATAGTAGATGTCAAATCCATAGATTATCGTTGTATCTGTATAAAGTAAGTAAAAATCAAACAAAGTGAAATGATATAGTCGTGATAGAGCGTTCGATGACACGGTTTATCAAGCGTCCAACAATCGAGAGTTGCCAGGAACGATAACTCCTTATCTATAGAGTTACCTATATTTATCTATGATGAACGGTATATTGGATGTCACCGTTACATACGGGGAATTGTTTACTTTGAACAGATAAAGAAGTACGAAGACCCATCGAAAGACATTGAAAGCAGTATACTATACGTAGCACATAGAATTTGTCGAATGTACGTAAATATGCCCCAAGAATTTAGAATATGTCTGCTTTTCAAAAAGACACCCCGTAGCTAGGCTATATAATTATTTTTAAGCTCCATTTACGAGGTTTATGTTAAAAAGAAGCAATTTGTTGGTAATTGAATATTTGATAATGATATAGAACACTCACCAAAATACATACACATGTATAACCATGGTCATTTACTTAATCATTTCTCTGTTTATTGCAATGTTTTCCATGTCAGATGTATTTTCAGGTAACTTTAAATCATGCTCCCCGAAGCCATCAGTGCAATCAAAGTCGAGACTAGATCGATAATTAATATCATAATAATTATTATGATTTAATGTCAATATCTTAAATGACAACTTAAAGGGGCTCATTCTATGTTTTTATGCTTCCGAACTGTTCGGGAACTCATATTTGTGCATGGAAAAACAATTAGCAATGGATACAAACCTCAATCTCGGCGAAAAAACATTTTTCCTTTGCTATAGATCAATCCTTTACAAGCGTGTTTACACATTCTATTTTTACTTCAAAACAAGACAAGGTCAAGGTCAACGAGACACACCTCCGCGATATTAACACATCGTACAACCGGCTGTGTGGATGACTGTGACCTTATTTGCGAGGAATACGTGAAAATGTTTATTTTTGTACAAGCACTGAACATTTATACGCGTATTTATCAACTATAGAATACCAAAGATTCTTTCGTTTATTTATAAAAGTAAATTCATTTGACCTACCATGCACATGACATCAGATGCCGAATCTGTCTTCGCTGACTTTCTACGCAGCCGATTGTACGGTGTGTTAAATTGCGCTGAGCACATATGACGTATCTCTGACGTAATTAATTTTTGAAGGTTGGGCATATGTAGCCGTTACAAAACAAAAACAAGGACGACCAGCATGTTATTAATTGACTTGGATTTTAATACTTAATAAAGCTCGACGAGTGGTAGCAATGGATATAAATGATCTACCCCTTCAGGTTGGTAATTTCATACTTTATTTCTGGTTTGTAATTATTGTGCCATTTGCATTTTCGACAGCCTAGCTCGTCCCCCTTTAAATTAATTGACTTCCAATTACGAACAGTAACGTACACGACAATGTAGTGTTAGCAAATAATGAATGGCCGAGATTGGGGGGGGGGTCACAAGACGGCCTTGTTAGATCCTGGTAGAAACTTATATGAGAACAAACTCAACAATCAAGAATCAGCCGAGAGTCTTTTTCTGTTATTCTCGATCGCTTCCATATTTCAATAAACCGCACAACACCGATTCCATACGTCATGAGTTTACAGACATGTGGAATTTAATAAAACACTCCAAGATCTCGTCTATATTCCCCGTAATCACGTCCGACGAGATTTCACGAGAGCTGATCGGAAAAAAATCTAATATCTGGAAGCCTTGGGTGACACTTGGTAACAAATCGGGGTGAAATTAACACATTATTTAAAGACAGTAAACACCGAGATCTTTTCTTGATTTAGACAATATCTTAACCTTTTCCGAAAACGAGAAATTTTGACTGGTGCAATTTGGAAGGAGAAGCAGACTACCAAGAAAATGATGTCAAGAGTAGAAAATGTGTTTCTATTGCATTTGAAATATTGAGAGAAAAGAAGAACTTGATGATCTTCAGCAAGTTCTTCTTTTCTTTCAATATTTTCCTAAACTATTCCAAATGGGAACGTTAAAAACAAGACGTAGAACTATTGTTTAAGAAGTAAACATCGCATTCTTTTCTTGGTTTAGTCAAGCTTTAGACCGAGAAACGAGAGACAGTTTTTTCACATTTCATAAATGTTGAAAATTCATTTTCTGTTGCAGACCTCAACTCTATTGACGGCCACTGCATGAAGTGTGTATGTTAAGGCAAAGGAAATATTGTGGGAATATGAAAAAATGGCGGATAGTAATCAATTTCTTCGTTTTGTCTTTATGATGCCCCAAACTATTTTAACAATGGAATTCAAAACCAGGTCTTGTTCGGGAATGAGTGAAAGGATGGGTTGCAATGAGTGTCTGTCTTTAAGCTCTAGGTATGAAAATCTTTTTTAATGATTTACGGTTGTTTATTGTCTTGATTTTGTCTTGAAGTTGGTCTCCTTATGCAAATTTAAATAACATAATTTATCTTCAAAAAGACACTGTAGATTATCTACTAGTATGCACATACATGTACAAGTTTAAGGTAGTACAAAATATATAATTATTTGACCTTATCATTCCACAAAAACATAAAGAAAATCGGCGACTGACCAAAAAGCCATTGTCAAAACCTATCCCAAATCTTTCGACAGCAATTACTGAATATTATGACTGACCGCGACTAGAAAGGTCTGGAAAAATAAGCCATAGGTCCAAAGTAAGGTTCCAGAAATGATGGAACGATCTAGTTAAGGTATCCAACCCCTCACAAGCGCCGATGAGCCAGAGGCGAAATTTGAAAAGTGCCAATTATTTCTAAACTTTGTAACATTTCCATTCCAAAAACAAACAGAAGCATTTTCTACGGTATAGAATTTTGATTAAATGCATACCTAAGGAAATATTTGACAAAAATGTTAAAAATTACCTCCTTTGCATATGAATTTAGAGTAAAATAATATTTGTAAATTATTGTCTTCTTGAAGCATAACCTTGAAATCAGGTACTATGAATCAATTTATGTGAAGTGTATTTACAAGTGTGTGAAATTTGATGCATTTCGTATGGCTAGAAAGTGCAGATTTTTCAGGGTCTGTAAACCTTAATGTCAATAATCCAAACTCGAGGTTGATGCAGATAATGTTGATAGGCCTGAAGGTTTTCATTAAAAATGACCAAGCTAATAGTGAAATAGCCGATGTTACCTTCCTGCACCAAAGAAGGATGCAATATATAACTCTTTCTTTTATTATTAGTTATTTTAATATCATTCGATTATGCGCTGCTTTTGTCTTCATTACGCTTTTTCAACAAAAGTTTCGTAACTTCGTAGGTTTTTGTTGAAAAGCAGCGATTAGATCCGACTGATTAGAGTCGTACAAGACCTAGACTAGCAAAAAACACGTTCCAAGATGTAATATCCTTTTCTGTAATAAGGCTGATTAGGGTTATTCAATGTGACGTGAGGACATGTCTAATATACCGTACACTGACAGGTCAATATTAGCATCGTCTCAAAAAAAAAGAACATGGCCAAGAGCCCATATCGATTGTTTATTTTTATTTTCAAAGATCTTATTAAATTCTAACGAGTGGAATTGCTGTTCAGTTCTAATGAACATCATATTGTGCAGAATTAAATTAAGACAAGAAAATAATCACAATGTCATTGTACTGTTCAATGTCATTATGAGCTAGATATGACTGAAGTCTCCTTTGTTGTTGGTATACATGTATATCGTCGCTTTTCAACAGCGCTTTTACCATTTGATTCCATAAAGAAGAGTATAATGGTTGCATACTTATTGTCAAAACTCTTTGCTTTGAAATATAACATAGATCCAGATAAGCCCGCTCAAATGTGCAGTATGTCATATTTCTATATAATGTTTAATTCAAGACGACAGTGGTTCAACTCTTTCAAAAACATAGCCGGGCTTCCCACCAAGACTCAATTTTTGAAAACATGAAGAGAAAAAAGGAATATGCTAATGAAAAATTAACAAAATTGTCTATGTCTCCGTCAATGTTTTATTTGCTGAAGCATGTTTTTTTTTCTTGAGGTATCTTTGTAGGCCTCCATGCATGTATCATTCTGCAGAACCTTTGAATTATATCCAGTTTAAAATTCTATCGCTTGTAAAAGGGTTAATCCCCTCAAATCGACTTTGATTCCTATTCTGTGGCAGGAGCCGTGTGTCGGGGGCTAGTTGATCAATTAGAGAGCGATTATAAACGCGAATACCGTGTAATTTGGTTATAAGCCTCAATAAAAGCGCCTTCCATGCGTGTCATATGAGCTTGATCGATTAAAGTCACACGCGAACAATATTCTAACATCTTAGAAATGTCAAAATCAAACGAGTCTTAGTCTTTAACGTACCCACAAATCATTAATATTCAAAGATTTTTGAAAATGTCAAAAACAAAAAGGATTAGATATTTTCTTTGGATTTGGCTTTTCTAGTAAAGAAGTGTTTCGAAAATATTGATAAAAAGGAACATTCTGATTACCCTCTAAGAATAGATTCCCTTAAAGTTATCTTTATTATGTTACTACGGATTACATTGGATATGGCACTGACCTTTATTTATGCAAGACATGCCCATATTTGGCAAACGGTCAAGCATACATCAAAGTGACTTAAAGTTCAATCTACATATGTCAGAAAATATTACTGAACTGTTTCTAGGAAACAACTCACGCTTGCATTTTGTGATAAAACTAAAAGTTAAAGCTGCATGGGGTCAATTGAAACGCATAGTTATTATGCGTTTCAATTGACCCCATGCAGCTTTAACTTTACACATATTATTTGTTATTCATAACCTTTGCTTTGTCGCCCGCAACTCAATTCATTTCAACCAGTCTCAATTGTTTTATCTATAATTACAATTTGCATGATTCTATGTATTTACTTGGAACATTACGTAGCCTTTCAGCAAAAACCTCGAAACTGCAACTCAAAAAGAGCTGCAGTTACCAGGTTTTTGCTGAAAAGCGACGGTAAGCTCTATATTGGGTTTCAAACAAGATACTATTGACTTACTTGTCATAATCGATGCGGCAGTACAGCTTGCGGTCCCTCACGAAGCAGGACCCGGACAACGGCATCTGGCACACACAACACTGGAGGCATTGCTCGTGCCAGGACAGGTCCATGACCCGCATCAAGAAGCGGTCTTCGATGGGTCGACAACACCCTGCACACATCTCGCGATGAAGTGACGGCATACCAACTGTAAAATAGAAAATTAACACTTTTAGACTATTTCTCAAATCGTCGTTGTAAATGCAAAACCTCGTATGTCGTTGTTTGGAAAATTTCAAAGGGAACGGAAAAAGTGTAATAACTTTTCCCAAACTGAAAGGATTTACTTGAAATTTGGACATATTGTTCACAAGTAATGTATCATTAATACTGATCAGTAAAATACCTCAAAAACCTGCAAGAATTGTCTTAACTGGGCACACAAGATTTGAATTTGAAAATCGCAAAAATCGACGTACGAGGTTTTGCATTTATACCGACGAAATGAAACAATTTTAGGATGGTCCAACTTGAAAGCTGCTGCAGACAATAAGAAGGACATTGATAAAAACATGATTTGTGTGCATCATAGCACATAAGGTCTTCGTCTTTTATCTTAACCCATTACCAAACAACAGAATTTTAGGGTGATCCATTTCAAAAACTGTAAAAAATAACAAAATAGATGTCATTAAAGATACATGTAGTATTTGTGTAAAATATGGCACAGAAAATATTGAGACAAAAGGAGAAACTGCTGGTTATCATCAGTTTCTTCTTTTGTTTCAATGTTTCCCAAGCATTTTCTATTGGGGACGTCAAACCAGGTCTTGATTGGGAAATGGGTTAATATTTTTCCAGGCCTTTTCCTCTAGGGACGCCAAAACCAGGTCTAGTTTTGGGAAAGGCATTGCTCGTGCGAGCACAGGTCCATGTCCCACATAAAGAAGCGGTCCTCGATAGGTCGATAGCGTCCTGCATACATCTAGCACTTGAATTTGCTGTCTGCAACATCTTTGAATTTGGGCAAGTCTAATATTTTGATATTTGATAATGGGTTAGCCCTTTCCAAAAGACAAATGAATGAGTTGGTCCAAGTTCAAAGGTGATGCAGACAACAAAATAAAGGTTGTCATGGTATATGGCATAGTAAAGCAAGGGCAATATTAAGGCAAAATGACAATATGCTGGTCATCAGCATTTTCTTATTTTGCCTCAATTTTTTTTCCAATGGACGTCAATACTATGTCTTACTTGTGAAAGAGCCCAAAAATTTTAAAAATGTACAGTGCATAACCGTAGTAAATTTTGTCTTCATTTTTATGGCCTAAAACTACCGAAACTTTTTGAAGTTCCACAGTAAGTTGACTGCATTGTATAATTTTAACCCCTTCCCAAACAAGACCTGGTTTTGACGTCCCTAATAGAAAAGGCTTGGGAAAACATTGAAACAAAAGAAGAAACTGCTGATAACCAGCAGTTTCTCCTTTTGTCTCAATATTTTCTATGTCATATTTTACACAAATCCTATCTTTGATAACAACCATTTTGTCATTTCTGGCAGTTTTTGAAGTGGATCACCCTAAAATTTTGTCGTTTGGGAAAGGGTTAAAGGTACATATAGGACAATATATTTTAAACTACCATGCAGAATTTCATTTTATGACCATTTTCATATTTATTCACATTCATAAAAAATAGTATAAACATTTGCATATAGTTTGTAATTTGAAATTACATTATGTAAATCAAAAATACTAATGGGCGATATTTGGATTAGATGTATATTAATTTTATTACGACAAATTTATTATTTTATATTCGAAATTAGCAAGCTAATTCGCTACGCTTCTATTGTTTTATTGGGCATGTGTTTGAATAATATTTCAAACGAATTCAACTTATATGGCAGTAAATAGCTATTTAACAAGCATACCATTATACAATACATGACAAATATTTTCTTTTAAAAGTAGAAAATAGAGGAAATAGCAAGACTTTAGAATTGCCCACAGTACCGATGCCACGCATTAAAGCTACTATTTCCCAGATTTGGACCCAAAAATTGTCAAATACAAACGAAATGTACACTTTTTAAGCTTTATATGACCTGATAAAATGATTACGACAAACTATTGAAGCAACGACTCATTTTTTCGCAATTTGATACCAAATTCATGAAGCGATATCGAAAGTAGGTCAAAACAGTAGGACATGCGACTTTCTTAAATGACGTCACAACATACATGATGACGTCATATTGAAATTCAAGTATGAATCTCGTTTGAATCATGGTCCGCGCTGTATGCGCATGTGCAACAATTTCAAAATAATTCTAACCCCATCAGTGATGGGGTTGAATTTAGGTTTGGATTCTCCCTAAATTCAGCTATCTGTCTTGTAATTTCGGCTCATTCTCTGTCTGAATCGCATATTATTAACCATCCCGAGGTTGTCATCACAAAAGTTTTGCATATTTTTTCAAAAATTTTCATTTTTTGCAATTAGACCATCTGTTACCGTCGCCCTTTAATATGGAACATCAATCCAATTTAAAGATCTGAATTGATATAATTGTAAAGACAACTGTGTTTTATTTGAACGAATTCAAATGCCTTGTTGGCTGATGATCCGCAACTTTTCCTTTTCTTAAATTGTTTCCACAATCTTTAATACTACAAAATGCGTCACTGATTAATGCGTCACGTTTAAGAGATGCATGTGATTAAAAGACTCACTTGCTTGGTCAATTGGAATTTCTTCTTACAGCAACAATTTGCCATTGGTAATACTTGTTTCAATATTCATATATCGATGCTTTTCAACAAAAACCATCGTAACTGCAGCTTGTTTAAAGCTGCAGTTACGAGGGTTTGTTTTTTTAATGAAAAGCGGTGATATATTTTGCTATAACAGCCAGAAAAAAAAGAAGTGAGTTAAGGTTAAAACATGGTGTTTAAAATTTCAAATATTTGAATAAGAAATAGTATAAGTACTCGAAACAATAAGAAGGCGGACTATCTATTCATGGATTAAGTGTTTACTTGCACCGTAATTTGGTGGGAAATACGTTTTGTGTAGTTCTGATACTACACCGGGTCAAATGAAAATGACATACGTAAACAATACGGATAAAATGGAGAGACTTCTGAAGAAAGCGGGTCTACTTGGCTAGGGTATACATGTCTTTGTAAGCATCTACTTTAAACATTCATATGTAAGTTGAGCAAAGAAAATGTCATCAAGATCTGTTTGTGAAACACTAATGCCTCCGAAATGGTTATCTTTTTGGAGATAATGTCAATGTTGAGTTTTCGGACAGACGAACGGACAGGCAGACAGACAGTCGGGCACGAGTTAAACAATATGCCCCGATCTTTCGATACGAGGGCATGAAAATTTGGATTCTTTCTCAGAAAATAGAATTCCAAATATACGACGTGTAGTAGTGTAATAACTTTCGACGTCTATGAAGCAATCGCAAGTAAACTCAAGGAAACGAAAACTGCAATGCTTTGGCAACACTCTGATTTATTTTTTAACAACTTTTTGTTTATTGAAACTTTAATTTTATGTTTTGTTTATGTTGGTGGACATGTATAAATGTAAGCATCTCACTGATGGAATAATTTCTTGCACGTCTGAATGATGCTGAAAAGACTTTTTTCCCGTTATTTTGCCCTTGCCAACAAATTTATATTTTTTAGAATTGTGATTAAAGAAGAAACCTTTGTATGTTTAAAAGAAAAGTTCCTTTCGAAAATGAGTGGATTAAATTACTGTTCTAAAATTCCTTAAATTTTTCAGGAAATATATAAATGAATGACGAATAAACAAATAAATGACAAGTCTGCCTCTTCTGTTTTCAATGCCACTAGGGTTCTTTTCAATATCCCGAATCATTTTGTTTAATTTCAATTTTCTAATGCCTTTCCTAATACTATTGTACGGCATGTTTGTTCAATAATTAACACAAAACGTGTCATAATTGTACGTCAATTGTTCACCTTCTATCAACGTAGGCCCCTCACTGGAAAGGTATACTCAAAAAAAAAAAAGATATGTGTACAAAGAATGGTCTTACGATTTTTCTATAAGTATAAGTATAGTTTGTTTTCGCACGACAATTTCATACAATGTATGTATGTACTAGTATCCCATACATAATAAGATACATGTATAACAGCAAATGGCCGATGATTGTATACATGCTTATTTGGTACATATGTCTAAAGCTACTTCCATGCACATTGGCCTTTCACTTTTCACTTTTGATATAGAAAATACATTTCAAGCTACGGGTGAAACCAAAGAGCTTACTCATATGAATTCGCTAATGTCAATTAAAAATTTGATGATATGCCTTTGCTCATTTTTGCGAAAGAAAAAAGGCAAATGAAATGTTGGATACATGTACAGATTCTGCATCTGGTCCAACGAATTTTTTAATTATTTATAACAAAGTGCAATATTTTTGTCACGAAACACATTACTTTCGGGCAGTTTAAGATTGTCCTAAAAGATACTCTATAGAACCTGCACATTTTGTTTTATCGCTTTCTTAAAAATACATACTTAGAAACAAGTTTTTGTATGATTTTCATTCCTTTTTAATTAAAGAATAATCGTGTTAAGAAATAAAAGTTAAATAAGAGTTTTTACCTTGAAATTCTGTATAATTTTCTTGCACGGCTTGAAGTTCCTCCAACATACTGCCGTTAAAAATATCTTTCATTTTATCCAATCACACAAGCACGTTTATGGAATATGTTTGTAGAATATGACCACCAGAGAAGCGATATGTCCAACACTAAAACGTTCATTCAAACACCCACAGAAAGCTAAACGTTTACCAGAAGTTTCCACCTATTTTATTTTGTGTTGCTAGATTCAGTTTACAACATTTGCAAGTTAGTCTTTCTATAGAAATTCTGTTTACTTTTATTTTGACATTTTTTTTTTCAAATTATATCACCTGCAAAAATGTTTTAAAGGTTGATTTTATGTCCGATATCCAAAGAAAACAAGCTAAAACTATTCAAATCAGATACTAAATAGAATCGTAAAGATTCCGAAATCCATCAATCTATATCTATCCCACATAAAAGTTGCATATATTCGCGTTTTTATGTACAATAATTTCAATTTGAAAATCGTTGGTTTTAAATGCAAATGTATTCAATTAGTCCCCGCCCCCTTTTCTCGTTCATTCAATACGTCCTATTCTCAACAGGGAACGTACTTCGCGTATTTACTTTTCACGCTTCAACACTTCATGAGTTGCAGACGACACTTACCCCTTTCCCAGATTACAATTTATTTAGCAATTTCCCAAACGACAAAAAAACGACAAAAATATAAAGACCCAATTTGAAAGCTAGTACCGACAACCTATCGCCGTCAAATTACTTCGATTTATTAGGAGTTCGACTTATCCAATTTTGTACATTTTGATTAAAATGACCTTTGATCATTTTTGTTGCTCTATCAAGTTCATTCATAATTGAAATATAGTAGGAAAAGGAAAGCAATTGCTCGAGACGAGCAATTTCCATTCCTTTTCTACTAAATTTCAATGGTCATATTCATTTCGAAATTATTTTGTTTAAACTTTTTGATAGTCATTGGTGAGGACGGGGACAGACTTAAATTTCGACTAATGCGGAAATTCGACTTATCGGATGTCGACATACCAAGTGTCGACGGTACATGCATGTGCATGGGAACCTTGTCATAAAACGGTCAGTCTCAATGACGTGATAATACACAAATACGACGACATTGGCTATCATATGTCAATTACGGATTGATTACCAATGATACACAAAACCAATAAGATTATCGAGTTGTTATCAAAATATTAGATTCAATCAAATTCAAGAGGAGTTGCATACGACAAAACTGGTTTTATTCGTGAACGAAAAATTCAATTTCATCGTCTAGAAACATTGAGAGAAATGATGAAAATACTGCTTACCAGCATGTAGTTCTGTTCACTTATTATCTTTTTCTTCGAATTATTCTCAGTTAGATACGTGAAACTCAAGTTTTGTTTGGGTTTATTTCACAGTCTTGAGTATCAAATATAAAACGGTCACAGTATCTATGACGTGATAATGCACAAATATGATGATACGAACTATCATTGATCAAGCACGGATCGATTATCGATGATACATAAAACCAAGAGGATTATCAGTTGGTTATCAAAACTTACGATTTGATGGAATTGAGAGGAGCTGCAGACGACAAAAATGATACTAGAGACTGACATGATTAATTTTATCTTCTAAAAAAACCTAGACGATTTTTTAAAAAAAGAAAAAGATATCGGAAACGAGCAATGTTAAATCCAAAAACTTCCCTAGAAGAGATGCCAAACTCAGGATATGAATTCTTGAGTATCAAAATATAAAACGGTCAACCTCTATGACGTGATAATACACAAACATGATGACACTGGCTATCATTGGTCAATCACGGATCATCACAAATCGATTTTCGATGATACACAAAACCAATAAGTTCCCATGTCACTTTATCAGCTAGTTATCAATTTTGTATGTAGAATCTGAAGTGTTCAAACAGCCTTATGTAACAAATTACGTTAACCCCCTTCTCCGTCGACAAAATTTTAGACTAGTCCAGAATCAAAGTAGTAACTGATAGAGGACAAAATAGATAACAAATAGCAGAGAAATTGCATTTTAAACACAAAAGACAAATAAGGAAATGGAACATTTTCTTCTTTTGCTCCAATTCTTCCCAAAATCCGCTCATCCAGGGACGCCGAAAGTGGACTATATGTTTGGGAAATGGTAAACAACTAAACACATACACTGTATCTGAAATAATTCAACATATCGTCGCTTTTCAGCAAACACCTCGTAACTGCAGCTTGTTTTAAGCTGCAGTTACGGGATTTTTGTCGAAAATCGGTGATATCTAGACGTGTCCGTAGCTCTGATTGGTCGTTTAATGTTATGGAAGGTGTATCCAAAGCGCTGATTGCCTGATAATATTTCATTAGCAGCTATCATACACCACGATCTAATACAGTGAATCCGAATAAAGGTACTATTTAGCCAATTAACACCTACAATTCATCCGCGAATTTTCCCATGCATCTCCATAAACAGAAACGATTCCATTATTCGTGTCTATCTATCTACCCCTAGAACAAAATGAGGCAACTTTTGGGAAGGAAAGCAACATTCTCCATGGGGTTGTTGCATCTATTTACATTTTTAAGTGGAACTACATTTTAACAGATTATATTTTCTAGGGAAAATATTTGATGGTGTATATTTAACGGGTTAAAAAATTTAGCTTTATGTTACAATTAATTATTTTTTCAACCGATCTATCCAATGGTTCCATTCTATGGTGATAGTAAGATTATTCACAGCAAATGTCTGTTTGATCTATATTAACCCATTGTCAGACGTCAATATTTTAGACTGCCCCCAAATTCAAAGAGGTTGCAGACGACAATTTCAAATGAATGGAAGTTTATACTTTTTGGTCCTTACGGGTAGAAAACATTGTGGAAAATGAAGAAATTGCTTGTCACAAGCAATTTCTTCATGAAATTGCTTGTCACAAGCAATTTCTTCATTTTCCACAATGTTTTATTCTACAAAAATATCTTGTTTAGTGTCAAAGAGCGCCAATATGTGGTAATATTGGTAGGATGGTTGAGCGCTTTCATTTCATCAATGGTAACTTTTTTTCACGAGGTTTTTAAAATGTCTTTTATTTTTATGTGACGTGCTAAATGCTTTTATCGGCACAGTAAAAGAGAAGAGACATAAAGCGAGGAAATATATCAAAATTACGCCTAAAAACTACCCCTTTCTACGCTAAATTAAGCACGGAAAAACGCGCAAGAATACAAAAACCCGTCGTTTTCACACAGCTCATAAACTTTAATGCTCCGCGTACTATTTTGCGAAAGCGGACGCCATTTTAGAAACATTTAGGAACACTATAACCCTTTTCCAAAGAACACAATTTAAGACTTACTGTTCCAATCCGAAGTTTCCTGCAGAAATGAATGATAAATATTTGGTAAATACACAATTTATTTGTACTGTAACACAGAAAATAGAGAAATTGGTGGTCATCTGCATAATTAATTTCTTTGACTCAACGATTTTCCAAAGAACTTTTCTAATGTAGCTCCTGAACAGACCTTGTTTGGAAAAGGGTTAAAAGTCGCAAGTGATGACTTTTAATATCAATAATTTGTTTCAATCATTAAATTCAATCATTATTTATTTCACGGAACGATTTGACGGTGGTTTTAGAGTTTATATATCACAAAGCGAGCGTAGCGAAACGCTATCTGATGCGCTAGCGAAGACATTTTTCACAATTATTATGTCGTTTTGTACTGTTTAAGTATTTTCGATGAGCGTTTACTGCCTTTCCCTTTTTATATCTTACATCTTACCCTTTTCAAACAGGATTGTTCATACCAAGACATAAATGGTTATACAGAACGAAAAAATCGCCGTCAAAGAAATAATATAAAATGCAGGTTTAAATGCTCTTTCTTCAGTTCCCTAGATGTTTTCCAAAGCTTATTACATGTAATACCTATTAGTCACTTCTTGTTGTCGTGACGTCAGCATGTCATGTCAATTCCAACTGCATAGACTCTATTCTGAGATGTTCTAAGATTATCAACCACTTTTTTTTCAAATGACAAGAAATCATAATTTGAAGACGACAAAATATATGAGTGGAAAAATTGGGGAGAATGTCAAAACGTAGGAAGAAAGTGTTAATTGGAAAATGCTTAAAACAAATATGCTTAGTATGAGAGTGTCTCGATCAAACTTTTATTGAGACATATGACGAATAAACGGAGCATAAACGGATAAATGGAATAATTTCGTCCTGTCTTTCGGTAACGTACGATGATCTAATGTAGCCTTGAATCTCATCTAACCCACCAAATCGCATGTATCGCAATACATGTATTCTAATATCCCAGACAGTTTTAAAAGATGAATGTGCTCACAATAAACATTCAGAAATGTAAACACGAATATAATAATTATCATAAACAACAATTTAGAGCCACCCAAGTATAAATGTACCAACAATAATTGTATTTGATCTATGGTCATTTATCAGTCATTAAACGCTGGGATAAACACTTTGTTGGTGAGTCCGACCGAGCATGGATATTCATGATTTGTTCACATACAAAATCTTGGTGTCGATGCAAGTTGTTGTTTAGAAGTATTTGGTACTGAAACCATGTGACAAAAACTTCTTTCTAAGTTCTTAAACGACTAATATCTGCAGTTCAAGATTCAAGATTGTCTAAGTTCAAAGATGGTACCGATGATAAAACATATTGCACTATCCCTTTTATTTAAATTAAAAAAAATATGGAGAGCAGTAGGCCTAACTTAAAATGTAAGAGTGCGTTCTGTCAGTAATCTCTCCTATTTATGCTTTCAAATCTTTCTTCGCGTGTGACGACAAAACTAGGACTTGTTCAGAAAAGAATACGATTTGGATTTTCATGTAACAAACATATGTTCGAGAGTCATGTACCCTCGTTTTTTAATAGCTAATATTGAAAGTGAAACATCAAATCATATCGACATGTGCAAATTTTGAAAGCATCCTGTCATTTCAATTAAGAAATATTACCTAAGACAAAGCTCTTGCCAAGCGAGTTGGAACTTTTACTGACTATATATACTGGCCAAAAGTCCTAACCGGCCACTTTAAAAATGACTATAACTTTTTTAAAAGTGATTACATTTTAATGAAATTTGATATGTTAATTTTTAAGCATAATGCCCGTGGATTTCCATGATGATTCATCAATAATTGTCAAATTTTGATGTGTAATGAAGGAAAAGCTCAAAAAGCTCTAAATCTTAATAGAGCTCGAGATACTACACTTTCAACAATTCAAAGTACAAAATTCGTTAGCTGCAACCCAGACCAAGAAAAAAAATTGGAAAACATTGTCAAGTTTGTGTGACTTTTTGACTACAGAAGAAGCAGAAAGAATGGGAGGCACGATAAAATGGTGTTTAAATTCAACCGGCATAACATTTTATCAAGCAAATGTGCTCAAATATGGTCTGGTATGGAAAAAAGATGCAACAAACTGATTTTTTACACATATCCTACATTTTGCAGCTCGCCGTGAATCATCAGTCTAGGCTATATTTAAAGCATTTTCGAAGAAAAACGTGTTTTAGATGTTGTCTTTAAGAACTGTTTTTCTGCATACATGACCTCTTTCATTTTCTTTTACAGCCATATGCCGCGCACAATTGTCAAATATTTTCAATTTTTTTCTTGGTCTATGTTGTAGCTAACGATCCATGAGACCAAAAACACTACATTGACAATATTCTGAGCTCTGTTTGAATTTAGAGCTTTTTGAGCTTTTCTCACGTTGCGCTTTTATTTCAATAAAACAGCGGTAAAATCATCTGCAAAGTTGCTTAAAAATTCACATAGCAAATTTCAAGAAAATCCAATCACCACAGAAAAAATTATCTTTGTTTTTGAAGTGGCCGGTTAGAAGTTTTGACTAGTATATTTATGGCTGTGTTATTGGTTATCAAGCACTTATGACTGAGTAATGCTGTTGTCAGTATTAGCCTTGATAATAAGACCAAAAAGATCAACGAAAACACTCGCAAGCATGCAAAACTTTTGAAAGCAAATGCTTAGAACATAAATTCTAAAAACGACAATGATTGCCATGAATGATTATGTAGATAAGAGCCAGCCTTGACAATACCTAAGATAGCAGATTTAATAACAGGCGATCTTGCCTTAAATCTGGTTGCTATGTGAGACAAAAATGTTCTTGACAAAAATTCGTTATGATTCTTCAGAAAAATCTTCTGAAAAAGATTCGTTCCGATAATAATTGGTGCACACAGCAAAACCACTTTTCGTCTATTTTTTGCACCAGATATCCGTGTGTGATTGAAAGAGTCTTTGTGATAAAATGATATTATCTAACCATCTTGTTTAGGTTTGCATATAAAATTAGTTAAATTGAAATGCATCTTTAGTAAAATCAATTGATAAATATCCATAACCCTTTCTTACAAGACGAAATTTGAAACCGGTCCAAAATTAACATTTTCCCAAACAAAATCGTGTGTCAATCCTAAAAAATGAACCGTCTCTGGAAAATATTGAAACAAAATAAGAAATCGGTAATAATCAGTACTAGTATTTTCTATCTATTTCTTAATATCTTTGTGCTAATTGTGCACAAATTCTACCAAAAGATATAAAAGTTAACTTTGTCGTTTTTTTATCATCATTCAAAATGGACAATATGTATTTTAATTTGGCAGAGAGTTAATAAATGTCAAAAATAAAGCATGCTCATATTTTCACGGTATTAAAATGGTATCATAATAATATACCAGAATAAATGCAATAATAGTTGAATCAGCATAATTACAAATTTATAAAACAAAATATGTATATCTATAGATAAAAGAGTTAATATGATGCCCGAAAAAAAATTCATTGGCCATTTCAACTTGTAGATCTCGCACACGAGATGGCAACAAAACAACGATGCCCATAATAGATATGTTTCATAGTCACCCCTTTCTCCTTTTTGCTTCAATATTTCTGTCCTACATCGTTCACAAATCCACTCTTTATCAACATTCATTTATTTTTAAATGGCCATCTTTCATATTGGTCTGATGAATCCTAAATCTGTCGCGAAATTATAAAATTGATGTAAAATTCCCTTACTTTCTCTGAAAAGGTGTCTCATTGTATGTCTCGTAGCATCTTATGCCCAATAATATGTGAAAACCTTAAAGGGGGAATAACACTTAGCATCTTGCAAATTTTCCGAGAACTTCGTACAAAAAAATAAATATACATGTATATTATTAGAATATGGTCTTTAAATTGCATATATGCCAAATCTTAGCTTTCTACCTTGTGTATTGGCTTAGATGTCGACGGATTTAAAACCCCATGATTTTTGTCCCGGGGATAATATTTACAATAATGGAACATATGGGGTTTTAAATCCGTCGACATCCTAGCCAATACACAAGATAGAAAGCTAAGATTCGGCATAGATGCAATTTAAAGGCCATATTTTCATAATACATATTTATTTTGTACGAAGTTCTCGGAAAATTTGAATGATATTAAGTGCCATTCCCCCTTTAAGACCGCATTGTATATGCGGATATTCTAGCTTCCTTCTATAGAAAAGTACATTATGTCGAAGTAAAAATCTATACATGTAACTAGTTTGGGCAAATTCAGATAAATATAGAAATTGCTGGTGATCAGCAATTACACATTTCTCCCTCAACATTTCCTATGCATTAGTACAAAATGTTTTCTTCTTTTGGAATTAAAGATTGTGTCGTCTACATGACCTTTCATTTTGGATAAGTCTAAAATTGTGCCCTTCAAGAAAGGTCTAGAGCTACTTTAGTCTTGCTGTTTGGTCCTCTCTTAGAAGTTGCATTTTTCTTTCTTTCCCACATTTTCTATAACTATAATCCAAGTTCGAGGCATAAACTTGGTTAACAAGAACGACCTTAATAAAAGTAGTATTCTTGACAAGGAAGGCGTGTATATGGGTCTAAATGGTATGCCCATTTGTAGCATCATCCTGACTCTATGATTTATGCTAGATATGTACGAGACAAATATATTTGCCCTCTAGACATACGTGTAAAACAGGAGTAAGAGAGTCACACTAATATTCAAGACCACATTGTTCCAAGATCGGCTGGGTCTATGTGCAGTCCTATCAGGATCCATGCTACAGATTATGAAGCAGATTGTAGAGAACAACATGTATCTTGATCAGACTGTGCATATGCACAGGCTGATCTGGATCCATGTTGGACTTAAATGTTATAAGGACCCCTTTTCTAGACTTCGACTAATTTGTATAAAATAAACAAAGTCTATATCAACATACCCATCATGATATCCAGGATCATTCCACACAAATTGAGATCAGAAACTTGTGTAGACAAAGATCGTCGTCTTATCACGTTTACACGTTGATTGTCCTTAACTTTTCACCAAGTTCTACTTTACAACTAATACTGAGGGTCAGATAATTTGCCTTCTGAATCTTTATCTTTAGAATATGTACATACCTTTACCAGTATGAGTCCAGAAAACTATTGAAGTTTTATTTATGTTTTGCTAGTTACTAATTATCTTTTATATAAATTCGGAATCGGTCTTTTGTTGAACTTTGAAATTTTCCCTGTTAGCTTTTCTATGCATCTGATAACAAATGGCCAGCCATTTCTTTTGCTACACAGACACTCATACAGTTCCTAGGATATCGATGTGCTCCGAAACTTGAATAAGTCATATAGTTCTTTATTCATTCGTCATCTTTGTTTCAAACATTTACAGCAAATATATTGCTAGGTCTCTCTAGGAGTTTGAACATAAGAAATGATGGTATCTCAAGAAGAAATTAACATTGGATCACACAGCAATATACAGGTATGCTTGACCAAGAACAACACTACAATCAGAATAATGCTCAATTGAAATTGTCCTTATACACAAATAAGTCCAAGGTCACTGTCTACTAGAACACAAACGTCAGAATACAAAAATGTTTAAAGAAAGCGAAAGTATGTATCCCTAACCAAATAATAGAGCGAGGATAGTTTAGTGAGTAAGTTTGAATGAAAACTCAGAGGAGCGAAAAGTCGTTCTTGATTTATTATTGCCCTATTCTGCTTGGTTGCTGTCTATTTCGACTAACTTCCATATTTGGGAGTATCGATCGAAATACCCCCGTACACCCGGTAGTTGACAGATATGTTTAAAATAGGAGGCGTGGTAAACGAATTGTGAAACCACGGGGTTTAAACCAAAACCACCACCCCTTTTAACCATTTCCCGAATGACAAAATCAAGAGGTGATCCCATTGCAAAGCTGATGCACAATACAAAATAGATTGGAAAAGAGAAAAATGGTGCCTAAAGTAGCTAGCAAAACATGGCGACAAAAGGAGAAAATGCTGATTAACAGGGGGTGCGACAAATGAATTATGAAACACCAAAAGTGAAACCAAAACCACGCCTTATATGGCAGAATGTGAATCACTGTCGATTGGGACTTTATCAAATGTTGCCAGATGAAAAAAGTACAAAATGTATGTAAGAAACAAAAGTTAAATTTTAGTTGCTAAGATGTCAAATATATAATCCGGTAAACATATTTTCAAGAAATAACGGTATCCTATTACTCGGTCAACCTGTACATGTACCTACATCAACTGCGCAAACTGTAGTTCTTATGTCGGAAATATCTACATTGTAGCAAGGGTCCACAGACATACCGATTGTTTAGGTGAAAACATACTCAAACTCCCTTACTGTTTCCTAAGTTGCTTTCTATCAGGTACCAGATGGAAAAGGGATTAGAGCTGATTATTTTCTCGATATATCTGTTAATTAAAATAGGAAGATTTTTCACGCCGTAATTGAAGGATAATACCGCCTTTTTGCCACAATTATCTTTAAACAAGGACTTAAAATTTAAGCTGGGTTATGAAAAGATGCCCTTCTTCTATTTAAGGCCAACATGAAGATAAGCCAATATATCGTCGTTGTAAATGCAAAACCTCTATCTCGATTTTGGAAAATTTCAAAGGGGAGGGAAAAAAGAGTAATAACTTTTCCCAAACTGAAATGCTTTACTTGAAATTTGGACATATTGTTCACAAATGATTTGTCATCAATACTGATCAGTAAAGAATTTTAAAACCTCCAAGAATTTTCTGTAAATGGGCACACAAGTTTGTACTTTTAAAATCTTCAAGAATCGACATACGAGGTTTTGCATTTACATCGACGATATATAGTTGTAAGTTATTGTGTACTAAAATTCTAGCCATGCAGCTGAATTCCTATCAGATATCATACTCTGAATCCAGATTTTTGTCAATTCAGTAATAAGAGTTGTTAGTTATTGTTCACTTAAATTCTAGCCACAGAAGCTGATTTCCTATATCAGATATTATACTCTGAATCCAGATTTTGGTCAATTCAGTAAAAAGAGTTGTTAGTTATTGTTCACTTAAATTCTAGCCACAGAAGCTGATTTCCTATCAGATATCATACTCTGAATCCACATTTTGGTCAATACTATAATAAGAGTTGTTAGTTATTGTTTACTAAAATTCTAGCAACAGTAGCTGATTTCCTATCAGAAATTATACTCTGAATCCAGATTTTGGTCAATCCAGTAATAAGTGTTGTTAGTTGTTGTTTACTAAAATTCTAGCCACAGTAGCTGATTTCCTATCAGATATCAAACTCTGATTCTTGATTTTGGTCAAAATAGTAATAAGATTTGTTAGTTATAGTTAACCCTTTCCCAAACAAGACCTGAGGTGCGTTCTTTAGAGCGAGATTTCTTGAGATTTCTTGAGATTTCTTAAGTTATTTTAGGATAAAGCGTTCTTTAGAGCGAGATTTTTAAGACGCCCAATGGGAGGCGCCATTACCCTATACTTTGTGCGGAACCCCTCGGTCAATTCTGTAGAAACAATATAATTGAGATTTGACCGAGATGTTCCGAACGCTCCATAATTTATAAACCGCGGTGTTCCGAATGCTCCACACTTCATACAAATGACGTCATGATGACCGGCAGTTTCTCCTTTTGTCTCAATATTTTGTATGCCATATTTTACACGAATTTTATCTTTAAAAACGTCCATTTTGTTATTTGTGGCAGTTTTTGAGTGGATCGCCCTAAAATTTTGTCGTTTGGGAAAGGGTTAACTAAAACTCTAGCCAAAGTAGCAGATTTCCTATCAGATATCATATACTGAATCCAGATTTTGGTCAATTCAGAAATAATTTGTTAGTTATTGTTTACTAAAATTCTAGCCACAGTAGCTGATTTCCTATCAGATACATGTATCATACTCTAATTCTTGATTTTGGTCAAAATAGTAATAAGATTTGTTAGTTATAGTTAACTAAAACTCCAGCCAGAGTAGCAGATTTGATATCAGATATCATACTCTGATTGGTCAATACAGTAATTGGAGTTGTTCGTTATTGCTTACTAAAATTCTAGCAACAGTAGCTGATTTCCTATCAGATACCATCTTTTGAATCCAGATTTTGGTCAAAACAATCATTATGGTTGTTAGTTATTGTTTACTAAAATTCTAGCCACAGTAGCTAATGTCCTATCAGATATCATACTCTAAATCCAGATTTTCGTCAAAACAGTAAAAGATTCTAGCAACGGTAGCTGATTTCCTATCAGATACCATCTTTTGAATCCAGATTTTGGTCAAAACAATGATTCGTGTCGTTAGTTATTGTTTACTAAAATTCTAGCCACAGTAGTTCATTTCCTATCAGATTTCATACTCTAAATCCAGATTTTGGTCAAAAGTTGCTAGTTATGTTTACTACAATTCTAGCCAGAGTAGCTGATTTCCTATCAGATATCATACCCTGAAGTCAGATTTTGGTCAGAACAGTATTAAAAATGTTAGTTTTTGTTTACTAAAATTATAGCCACAGTAGCTGATTTCCTATCAGATATCATACTCTGAATCCAGATTTTGTTCAAAACAATTATAAGAATTATTAGTTATTGTTTACTAAAATTCTAGCCACAGTAAACGGTTCAATATTTTGACTAGAAATTTTCAGAATTTTCATACGAAAATTTGCTCTTTCAGATAGAATAAAATGCAATTATGAAAAAAATATAATGTGAAATGTCACTTTAAGGGACCTTTTTTCCGGATCCTGGCTCATTTGTGAAAGTTCAACAAGCTAGAGTTATCATAGCTCCAGTTAAAACGAGATAATTGTCGGCAGTATACGTAATCTGCATATTTATGATGTTACGGTCATAATTCGTGGTAATCAGAATTAACGAGGCGATATACGTTTGATAATACCCGCTGATTCAATCCAACAAATTGATTACCGACGCTTACACGCAATGTGAGATACTTTTTTAATCTGTATGTGTGGTAGGGCCTTTAATGTAGGGCCTAGTCTATCCCTTATGAGATTCACGCGACGTCAGAACCCAGTCGCGCGACGTCGTGAACATTCGGCGGTGGAAAGCTCTACCGCCGAAGGTTTACGACTTCGCCCGAATAGGTTCGGACACGTGACAAATGTAAACGATGCCACACAAAAAATCGCCGTCTTATGAATCTCATTAGGGATAGACTGCCTTAATGCTTACACTTTATGTGTAGCATTCTTATATGCATCAAAGCTCAATGTAAGAATGGGTTCAGCATAGCAGTTTTCGAAAAACATACACCGGACGTTTGATTCAAACAATAAAAGAGGCGACTTTTACGAGTTCTTTCCTTTCATGGCATATGACTAAATAGAACCATGACGCGATGCGGTTGTGGATGCCTGTTGCAGAGTTTAGTCCAAGGGCCGTATTCACTAACAAAATTACATTACAAGTCATCTGATTGGACGAGACGTATGTCTCGGCCAATCAGATGGATTGCTGTGTGATTTTAAAGGCATTCTGGGATTTAGACTGGTCGATGGATATCATCTTCTTCAGCGATCTCTAATATTTTTTTTAGTAAGGATAGACATACTGTACTTATATTAAACCCTGGCCATTATAGAAATGGTGTGCACGTTTGGAAAATAATGGATGCTTCCCAACAAGATTTCGTTGCAAGAATTTTTCCACCGAAAATGATGTTACATAAATTTTTGAAATGATCTCTTACAAAAAATATTGATATGAGGGTACAGTGATTTAACGCCTGTAAAACTTTGCGTTAATTATTTGGTTTGTTCTACGCAGACATGGCGACGCCAGAAAACGCAAGTTTAAATCTATTTCAACGTAGCTACCCTTTTCTGTCCTTAGTAACATAATTTCATATTTTCATTTACTTTTCTTTTGTTTTTTCAATTAACGAATGAGTAAACAATTAGGAATCTTTACACGCACAATAAATAATATTCACATGACTTGTTTAGTCATTAAAAAGGCAAAAAATATATCTTTCTATTTGAAAATGGTCGACAGATTACAGTGTAAACCCTAGCCTTATGATAAATGGTTTCTAAGAGAAAGGATTAAGTAATTTTTTATATGTTTTATTTCTGATTTATTCATTCATAGTTGTGGATTTTAAAATAATACTAACAATTTGAAATTCAAAAAAGATCAACGTGCAACATAATTGATTTTATATACTTTTTGCACAGTCATTTATTCTGTGCATTTTTAAACCTCAAAACTTTCTAGAAATAAAACAATTCGGGACAGACTATTGTTTGATTACGATGATTCGTTGAATTTGCAACTGAGTAGGACTTCCAAAATGTGTTATGTCGACAAAATTTCAACGAATTGATTTGCAGAAAACATTTATTTATCACGCAAAAATATGTGCATGTTATACTAGTTATAGAGTAGAAAATATTGAATGGAAAGGAGAAATTGCTGGTTTGCAACAAGTTCCTTTGATAAGAACGATGATTAATTTTAAGAACAACTCAAGTAAAATGTTGGGTGTTTTCCTTCCCATATCCAAGAATGTAAAATAAGTCAAAAAATTATTTTTCCTTTTCGAAAAAAGGAAGCCTTGTAATAAACAAAGCCTACAATTACTTTTTTGTCTTTCTGGTTAGAAAACATTGAGGGAAACGAAGAAATTGTTTTCTAAGCGGGCGTCAAAGAGCGTCAATGTGCGGGAAAGGGTTAATTAAAGCTGTTGCATAAAATCATCATAGAAATGCAGGATGGTACAATTATGAAAAGGAGTAAATGATGGTCATAAGCATTCTATCCCCCCAATGCAGTTCAAAACCTTCTCTATTGGAAACGCCATTACCAGGTCTTATTTGGGAAAGCGCTTAAGCTATTGGAACTCTATAGGGAAGGGTTGTGACAAGTTTAGGAAACCATGAAAAAAGGCATGACATAAAGAATGAAATCAGGAGAGCAGAAAATTATCCTTACACATAAATTGGTCTGGCAAATCTACCCCTTTTCCGGCCCATATAGATACAATAAAGATAATATTGCGATAAAAAGAGTAAACGCTCAATGATTTGACCTTTTCTTCATTTTTTTCTCATTATTTTTTAAACTAGTTTCTGCTATTTTAGGGCTTATAAATATGAAGGTATAAAATATTTCTTACGTAGCAGTTTTCATTTAGCCTAAGAATTCTATGAACCCTTCAATTTTCAGCATTATTTTCTTTGCAATACTTTTCATACTTTCTGTAATCCATCCAATTTCTCCTTTCTTCTACAACGGCACCGAATTTCGACTAGCATATACCTTCCCAAACGACAACGATTTAGTCTAATGCAAATTACAATCTTATGCAGAGAACAGAAACAGTGCAACATAAAAAATTTTGGAAAAGGAAAAGAACTGTTTTCTTCATGTTCTTCGTTTGCCTTAATGTCATCATCCCAAGACATTTTTATGGGGGAACACGAAACAGAATCTTGTTTTGGAAAGGTTTTTATAACATTGTTGTTTTGGAAAAATATTTACAATATTGTTGTTTGGGAAAAGGATGATAATGCTTTTCAACAAAAAACCTCGTAACTGCAGCTTGTTCAAAGCTGCAGTTACGAGGTTTTTGTTGAAAAGCGACGATAAGAGGTAACTGTCACATGAAGGCCAAGCTTTTCCTAATATTGTTCCGCGGCCGTCTTGAACCTGTCATTGCCCGCTCGAAAATCTCACCAACGGGGATTTTTAGGCGTTTGTTCTACGATTATTATAATGGAAAACAGCCTTTGCACGTGCAATCTTCACAAAAGAATCGAATAAAATTATGTAAAGTCCGTTTTAGAGATATTTGACCCTTTTTTGTAGAAAACCAGTATTGTAACTTTCCACAAATGGAATGATGTTAACACCTTTTTGTTTAGCTTAGACATGTCAAAGCAAACGAGAACGATTCATTAAAATAGTTTTGGACTGACAATGCACTGTGATACAAAAACTGCATATTATATTCATGACAGAACTAAGATATTATTTTCGATTATTTGAAATAGATAAATGTTTCTGAAATGAATACCCTGGTATATATTCCCTCCAAAGACGTATATACTATACGCAGATTATAAGCAATTTCCGGGAAAATACAAGAATCGTTTATGTTATGTACCATTAATGTGCAAATGTACCAAATGACGAATTCAAATAAATTTTACCAAAAGTATTTCCGCTTGAAAACTTTTCGCATACATTTACGGCCAAGATTTCATAAGTTCCATCATACATTATTGTTTTATTTGAATTATGTAATAATACACATTAAAATATGGACGAAAAATGATACAATAGGAACGATTAGAATTCAAATGATTGAAATTTATGGGAGAATTATTGATGCCCAGAAAAAGGTTAATGATAATGGGATTACTCGATTAGTCTAACCATGAGAATTTGAAAATGTGCGACTCGTTTGACGGGTGGATCAGAATCCCAAACCACTTGAATCGAACAAATCGAACGAACGGGACAAATCATACCATATTCAAAAAGAATCATTCATAAGATTCCGCCCGCTTTGAAATTTAACCCTTGTTACGTCTAATTCGACAGTGTATCATTAGTAGAAATAAGGGAAAGGAAGATTTGGGCATTTATGCTTCTGTATTTATGCATAAGTCCACAGTGGTCAAGAGCTTTGCTAATCCCTGGCGACTACCATTCAGTAAAAAGTGAAGCTAGATATGAGAACGTCATAGTTTTTGGCAAGTCTGTGTGCAGGTTGTTCTTGAACATTGTTGCCTTAAAATCAAAACAGACCTCTGGTCGTATTGATCCTTGCATTTCGTCGCTTTTCATCGAAAGCTGCAATTACGAGGTTTTCGAAGAAGAACAGCGATACATTCTAGTCTAAATTGAAGACCTACGATAAGTACATGCGTTTGGCTCAAGCAAGAATGGCGAATGGTTATAGCAATGTTAAGAAAAGGAGGAGAGTACGAAAAAACGTGTACTTATTTGGCCAGGTCGGTTATAGATGGTTAAATATAGACAAGTACGTGTGTGAAGGCGGTGCGCAAAAAAAAAAAAAAAAAAAAAAAAAAAAAAAAACCGCGTACAGATATCACAAGAAAAATGCAATCATAGAATAATGATTATAATATACAGGCAAATAATCATAATAACTTGCACCAACTTATTTTGACAAAATACACTTTCAGCTCATTGCAAAAAAACTCTACAAATGATGCACACAAAATTGCAAATCAGAAAATTCAGAAGCCATTAAAATCGGAAATGCATGTATATCGGAAGAAGAGGATATACAAAGTCACATATAATTCCAACAGGACAAGGGTCTAAGCCTCGCCTTTGGGTTCCTGTCAGCGACCGTGATTAACGATGATTTAATGGCGGAACATCAGAGGCCGAGTATCTTGTCCTCAGTCAGGGCGTATAGGACCCACTTGAATGGTTAAAAGGCCCCTATCATCGGCTCGAGTACTATTGTTGGCCGTAATATAAACAGACTTCGAGAGCCCTCCGGCTTTTCAAAGATTTTCGTAGCGCTTTTTGGATGAAATATGTAGCGAAAAAATATAGAGTCATGAGAGAATAACACAACTTAACCCTTTCCCAAACAAGACCTGGTTTCGAAGTCCCCAATAGAAAAGGCTTGGGAAAATATTGAAACAAAAGAAGAAACTGCTGATAACCAGCAGTTTCTCCTTTTGTCTCAATATTTTCTGTGCCATATTTTACACAAATCCTATCTTTAATAACTTCCATTTTGTCATTTGTGGCAGTTTTTGAAGTGGATCACCCTATTATTTTGCCGTTTGGGAAAGGGTTAAGCATACATTCCATAGGTATATTCTCATATTCTCATGAACTTTATTCTTTTTTATCATCTGAAAGAGCACGTTTTCTGATGTAAATTCTAAAAATTTCAAGTCAAAGTCTTGTGCTGTTTACGAGGAATGTATTCGTTGTTGTTTTCTTAGAATTGATTTATTTATGGTAAACTGATGTTCACGTGAAAAATACAATTCATCATTTTCGTCTCAACTTTTAAAGTTTTTCTTCTTATTTATGATAAGCAACAATTTAAACAACTGATAGCATTTGAACGCATTAGAATAATCAATCATGGCATCAAATGATGCTTTACAAAAAGAAATGAGAATGTAATGCCTCTTCGAAGACAAAAACCTCATTAGTCTGACAATGGGCTAAACCATCGGTTATAAATCCAGTGCATTGCTGCTGCGTCGCTAAGAAATAGTTGTGAAAGTAAACTGCACCCACAAATTAGCGACTTCTTGCTTCAACCACATTCTGAATTTTTCATTTTGGGTAGCATTGACAAGTCCCATTTTGTCATGATCCGTTACATATACCGAAATGTTATCATTTGTTAAATGAAGATGAATCGTTTAAACGGGTGCGTAAATTTTCATCGAAATGTTTACAACTTATCATCAAACATCAAGAAGTTGTTGAGATTTTCTTAGCACTTCAGCAGTTAACCATTGCAATTTGGGTATCCAATGTAAAACATTAACATTCGATTCAATCTACATGTATTTCGCTTCGAAATATCAATTTACGCTCATGATATGAGGTACGGAAATAAAACTGAACTGTATTTTTGCGATCTATTTTAAACATGTATGGGGGGTATCACGGGGTATCAGTTCAGGGGAAATCCTAAACCAGGCCATTGGGGGACCAAATTTCATGTATATTCTTGAGTGCAGAAATACACATTGCCCTTACCAAATATGCAAGCAAACCTTGGCGTAATTAAACAGCTGTAGTTCAATTACACGATTGTCATCCAAATTGACAAACCAGAACTTTCACCCTCTACATGTATGAAAAAGTCTGGGCCATAAGCTAGGATACATGAAGATCCATGTTTTTTCTACTGGTTGACCATTAGCTGAAAAACCAATGTTTTCAAATCAATCACTGTGTCACTTTTAGCATACTGATCTATCAGTCACTATCTGGATGACCACTGCTTATAACTCAAAGTGTCGAAGTCGTATGGAACGTCATTTCTATTTCGTATTATCCGGTGTTCGATTCATCCAAATTTTGTTCAGTTTCAACTTCAATGATAGTTGTCCATTTTATTGGTCATTAAGTAATGTTTATAAATGAAACATAGGCCTAATAGAAAAAGGAAATGAATTGGTATTGGTTGAAATACATGTAAAATGTGCTTACGGTGCGATTTTATTAAATCATCAAAATTGCTGTATCAAATTGTAGACATTTAAAATTATAACATCGGCCTTTCGTATCCAAATCCCACAAAATTATATCAATTAATTTTTATAACCGAATTAATCCGGCGATTTTTACCCCTTTAATTATAAACGATTTTAATCATTTAATTCTGTTACTAATTGCCTTTATAGTATATAATAAATGAGTTTTTGTGACACTAGCAATTTTACCCGTCTCGAAATTTGACCTTTGACCTCGATGACCTTGACCTATCCGGGGCTGACCTTTGACCTCGATGACCTTGACCTATCCGAGGCTGCACTCCACCTAATCCCGTCCCGTAACCCGTAAGCAATCCCGTCCCGTAACTAAGCAATCCCGTCCCGTAACCCGTAAAAACGATAAATTTGACCTTTGACCTCGATGACCTTGACCTTTCAAAAAATGAACCCCTCAAGCTAATAGCCGGGGCCGCCCTCCACCTTCCCTCCAAGTTTGGTGAAGATCGGCCCAAGGACCTGGGAGGAGTAGGGGAACAAACAGACAAACAGACAAACAGACAAACAGACAAACAGACAAACGTTGCTCAAATTATAGTATGATATGTTTTCTTTGTGGTACATAGATTTGAATTTCTTTCTTCTCTTTTAACAATGAGTTCTAATCAACGTGGCGCCGCCAATGCTAATCGTTGCTTTTCAACAAAAAAATCGTAACTGCAGCTTAAGACAAGCTGCAGTTACGAGGTTTTTGTTGAAAAGTGACGTAATGCATATATTATTTTTTCTATCTTGATATATTTCAATCTTTGTTTTAAGTAAAACCAGAATACAATGTAGGGTAGGTTCAGATTGTACCTTTGTATTGGCAATTGTTGTCTTATGTTCCCTGCTAAAACGACACAAACAATTCAGGAGGCAACCTGAATATTCCTGAATCCAGTGGCTTTTCATAGAAGACCCCATTGTTAACTTTACTACTAGATCTATACACTTTATTGTATTTTGAATGTTATACAGATACAATCTGAGCTGCCTTTCATCTAAAATACCACGAGGAACTTCTTCCTGGCATTACATGCCATGGACTTCGGTATTTGAAAACGGTACATGCAGTTTGAGTAAGAAAAATAAATTTGCACAGATTTAACCTATATGCCGTCTAATAAGAAATGAAGAAAAATAAATCTAAGGCGGGACACTATCTATCTATATATACTGCCTAACTCCCCTTTCGGGTATTACTGGCGAACTTGTCTTGTTTTAGTAATTTCGTTTGTCCGTAAATCAAACGACATTCTAACAAATTCCTTCGACGATTAAGCCTTTAAAGACCGAGCAAATAATTACCGGTTTACGGTTCACAACTCGGGGCCACGGATGCTTCAATTTCTCCATAACCTCGAGAAAACGGCCGCCATTGTTAATATCGATATCACGTGACACCGGTAATCGGAAACCGGTGTTTACATAGAAAACAGCCGCTGTATGTCGTCCCTGTCACGAAGTATGGAAACACACGATTGTGTGAATCTGACGGGCATTTGAGAGGGCGGATCGAGAGCCTGTTATTAGAGCTATTAAACTAAAGACGTTGTCAATGGCTAATAACATGCTTTAGGGGTATTTAGAAACTTGCTAATGACCTATTCTTTACGCTTTATAGAATTTAGATATTTCACTGTATTCCTTGCCTTTAAAACATTTTAACCTTGCACAAACGACACCTGTGTTTGAGTCCCTTGCAGAGGATCCGTTTCGTGGGGAATCATTTCTATAACATCGCTTGCATTCATGTCAATTTTTCTAGTCTATGCCATTTTTCCAATATAGATACATAGATTCTATCTTATCGGAAACGATGTCTACTTTTTTCATATTTTTATACTAAGTCGCAAAGACACAAATTAACTACAATTTTCGAGGATATCTACGTACGTCGCAATGATTACCGAACAACGTTGTTGAAGGATCGTATACAAAAACCGGCTAGTCTTTACGATTAACCGACTGTGGCTCTCAACCAAAATATTATATGACCAATCAAATGATTCGTTAGGTCACGTGTTTCTGACAGTGATGGACATCGATATCTCTATTGAAGCAATCTTAAAATTTCTCTTGCAAATGTGCTAATAACGACGCTGAACTAATGAACGTTTTCACATTTTTTTCTTCTACTTAAAAATTAATATTTAATATAGATACATATTCCTGATTTCCTGACTTTGAATTTATATTCTCACGTTCTTAATTTCTTTTACAATGTAAAGTTTAGTATTATTGAAAATGCTAAATATTTCAAATTAATTTGCACATTTGTATTAATTCGCTAGCCAATGTTACACATGTGTTTTGAAGTCTTGGAAAAGGAAAGACGAGCTATATGAATCTAATTTGTGCACTCGTGTTACTTATCTTACATGTTTGCTTTTTTTATTTTTTGAACTGTATTGAAAGCACTAAATTAGAATTGGTTTTGCATCTTCTGTTAAGACCTTTACTTAATGGTACGTGCTTAAGTTTTATTTTGTTTTGAAGGCCTACAAAAGAAGAGCTATTCAAATTTGATTGGTACACTCATGCTACTTTTGTTACGTGTTTCAGTTTTGTTTTGTTTTAAGGCATTGAATATGCTAAGTATTCGATTTTAATGTGCACCTTTATGTTACTTATGTTACATGCTTAAGTTTTAAAGGTGTTGAAAGGACTAAGTATTTCGTTATGACTCTGTTATCTCATAAACCATAACATTTTAAAGACTTACTCATAAAATAAAGACGTTTTGCAATGACTTTTAATCCTTTCCCAACTAAATTACTGGTTTTCACGAATCTCCGACAGAAATGAAATCAGAAATCGTTTCGAGAAAAGAAGAAAATGCTGGTTACAAGCATTTTCTTCTTTTCTCTCAACGTTGTCTATGCTTTGACTCACATATTTTCTTTATCATCGATTCTATCATCTGCAATGGGTTCAAATTCTGACAATTTACGTATTTTTCGTTTGTGAAAATTGTGAAAGGGGTTAATACCGACAATTGATCCCTTTGTAGCGAGGGTAACATTATATGTGCATGAATCATGGCGGGTAAAGAGCGAATTATGCAAATTTTCCAACCATGGTTTATCTACAGAACGTATCTTGCTTAATGGTTTAACTAATCCAATAAACTGAACGCAATAATTTTTCATTCATAGTTTTACCAATTTTGACTGGTAAATTTGGCGTAGTATATCTTATTTAAGCTTTTCTGGTAAAAAAAAATCCCAAGTTTTGAGGTCTTTAATAGGAAAAACGATTGGAGAGAGCAGATAAAGGAAACATAGTGTTGATTAGTATAAATCCCCACCCACAATATTATCTAAGCCAGCATGTGTAAATTTCTTTTAATACCAACTTAAATTTTGCATTCTAAAATACCTTTTGATTTACATATATAATTTTAATCATGGATAAATATACTAAATGACTAAATAAACTCAACACTGATTAGTTTGGCACATTTTCCGTACAGGCTTATCATAAAAGCAGGCGCAGAAGGGATAACAATTCCTTCTTACGGCAGAGAATCACGTGAAACATCATTTGTTTTATCATTCAATAATTATATTAATGTACGACCAATTTGAGAAAAAAAGGAATTTAAAGCATAATAGGTGGCAAACGAGATGTTTGCTGTATGCGAAGGAACTCTTAAAAATTAAATTCCCCGTCGTGCTTTTTATGATAAAAAAAATCCATCTGTATTATCTACAATTCAGAAAACCTGTTTCGTAGCCCTCTTCGATATTATGCAACGCATGAAATAGAATAGTTTGGTGCATTTCTGTGAGGCGTTTCTTATGAGGTTCAGTACAAAAAAACCTATTTCATTCAATACACACACCATATTGCTTTTAATAAAATGCTATGGAGATACCAGCCCGCTATTAGACCAAATCTTATTGTTACAATAGCACGGTATTTATTTGTCTTTTGACTCGAATTTAAAACAAATCGTCTTGAAAATTGAGACCTAACACATGCGTCTCTAATAATTAAAAGAAAGGATTCTAAGCTCGACTTTGCAATCAGTTTTTTTCTGTTATTTGTCATAACGTCACTTTTAACAAAAACTTCGTAACTGCAGCTTGTTTTAAGCTTCAGTTACGATGCTTTCGTTGAAAAGCGACGATATAATTATACTCTGATTTATCCTTTTTCGAGATATGACTTTGTTAGCAATACTAATACAATTTCTTCCTTTCCCACAATGGTTTATAAAACTTTCATCTTATCGCTGCATGATGATGATTTGAGTTAAAAACAAAAACAACCGCGACAACGACAACAACAAAAATGCATCTCTTAAAAAGGAGTCATTATGTATGAATTGGCTATGTTTTGGAGAGCGTTTGCAGATAAAAGGACTTCATGGTAACACGAGTTGCTAAGAATATTGAAAGTATATATTTCGTATTTAACCTTCATTTTGTCGCTGCGTGATGTTGATTTGAGTCATAAACAACAACAACAAATGTTTTTTTTTTATTTAAATAGTCATTATGTATGAATAGGTTATGTTTTGGAGAGATGTTGCAGATGAAAGGATCTTATGGTAACACAAGTACCTAAGAATATTGAAAGTTATTTGAGCTTTTTTCACGAAACTTAGAACGATATATTAACAATCAAACTGATCAAGCAGAAGTTATTGTCTATGATATGTTTAGACCAGTTCTATTTTGCCTTTCAACTAGTAATAGAAATACCGTAATAAACACTAGAAACCCTTTTCTAAATATCATTTTTTACAATTATTCCAAATCCAAACCCATTGCAGATAACAAGATATTTTGCTACAAAAGGTAGAAGTGAGTATATTATTACATATAAAACATTGATGGAAAAGAAGAAAACGCTGGCAATTTTGCCGGCATTTTCTTCTTCTCTCTCAATGTTTTCTCAAACGTTCTTTCCTATAACCGCCAAAAGCAGGATTTGTTTGGGAAAGGGCAATATTAAATAGAAGAACTGTAATAAATTCGAGGGGCGGAATTTCAACGCTTTGATTGTGAAACATGAAAGCGAGAGATTTCTAGAAATTAAAGAAAGTTGTTGCGTTTATAAAATTTTAATTTCGCTCCGCAGAAGGATTTCATTGGATATTAAAATCTCGAATTTAAATTTTAGAGCAGGAAATAGCATTGTCAAATCACGAAGCATGTTTGCACACGAGTAACTGCCAGGGTTGGGGTAATCGTAATCAGTAATCGTAATCGATTGTAATCAACTACATTTTCTTAAGTAATCGACAGTAATCAGTAATCGAAGGCATTTTCGATTACATGTAATCGTAATTTAATCAATTACAGGCCTAAAAAATGGGTGTAATCATCGATTACATTTTCGATTACTTTCGATTACTTGCAGAGAAATATGAATCAAATAGAAATGTAAAATAATTTTTTTCATAAAACTTAGAAATTTTGGAAAATACTTTGCAATAGTTTGAGAAATAATGGTGTGTATCAATTAAAATACACCGTGTTAAAATGTTTAGACAAAGTAAAAACTTGTTATCCTCTTATAGTTGCTATTAGTATGCAAAACATTCAACAACTACAAATTTTGTACTGCTTATGATAAGTAATATATTGTCGAAGATCATTCTGAAACAAGAAGAAAATGCAAGTGGATTTTCTTTTGTAGCAATTAATTTGTCATTCTTTCAAGTTGGAGTGGTCTACAGTTGCATATATGGGAAAGGGTTGAAAAGGTCACTATTGCTGGGGTTGCAAAACAATACATTTCACACCTTTTTACCTGAAGAACAATGATAAATGCCTTATTGATAAACTTAAACAAAAGGTGTTTATTTCCCCAGGGCTAAAATTGGTGTTACATAGTTTGAGAAGTTTGTATTAGCCCATTACCATACAACTCTTTTGACTCCCCACGAGATAATGGCTTTGGAAAACATTGTGGTAAATGAAGAAATTTCTTATGATAAACAATTTCTTCATTTCCCACAACATTTTCTATACAAGGTTGTAAAAAATAAATAAATTCATTCATTTCAAATTGTTGTCTGCAATATCTTTGAATTTGGAGCAGTCTAAAATTTTGCTGTTTGGTAATGGGTTAATGATAATCTACTATTCTGGATATATAGGTTCTCGGAAAGTGTTGCAAGAACCAAGTCCTTTATAGGCAATTTTGAAATTCCTGACCCCTTCCCCAATTAAGGGACTTAATATGTCTGAATTTGCCAAAAATTGATGATGATAAAACGCAGTGTTCATTAAAGAATTTACCCTTTCCCAAAGAATATTTTTTTGTGTTGTTCCAAATTGAAAGAAAATTTGCAGACAGCAAAATTAATGCCGTTTTGTGTAGAAATGTTCATGTTCTATAGAGTATCTAGATGGGTCGTCAACACGAGTCATTGTTTAGGAATGGTTAAAAATACCAAGAAATGTAAAATTTCATTCACTAGCAATCATTGTCTGCAACATCTTTGAATTTGTTCCATCCTAAAAATGTGCTGTTGGTAATGGGTTAAAGCTATTCTTTTACAACACTGTTAGTCTGTTAGACCATTATACAAAATTACATGTTATTTCCGGAAAAGATTTTGCAGTGATCTAAGTTAAGATTTTTTTTAACCATTTCATGAAAGGCAAAAAATTGGACTGTTCTAATTTGAAAGCTGCTGCAGATTATAAAATGGATGTTTAGTAACATTATAAAAGACAGTATTTGTGTACAAGAGAGCAGAGAAAACATTGAGGCTAAAGGAGAAAATGTTGATCATGGGCATTTTTCGTCTTTGTCACAATGTATTCCAAAGTCCCTTCTGTCAAAGACGTCAAACCAGGTCTTGTTTGGAAAAGGCAAGTAATCGAATGTAATCATCCTGTAATTATGATTACTTTAGTGAAAAGTAATCGATTGTAATCAATTACAAGTGAAATTTAGAGTAATCGATTATTAATCAATTACATGTTTTACCAAATGTAATTGATTAATAATCGATTACAGGTGACAGTAATCGAACCCCCACCCTGGTAACTGCCTGTAGTGCAGTAATTTTGAAATAGATATCGAAACTCTGTTATATTGGACAGCTATTTTTCAAAACTAAAATACCTTTAATGTATATTTGCAACTTTTTGGTATGCTGATTTTTGGTAATGTGCAAACGATTCTATGTACTAGCCGAGGAAACAAAAAATACAGTACTACATGTATACAAACGTATGATATGCAATGTTGAGTGACACCCTACTGCTATTGATGCACGGTATTTGCATATACTTGTCAGGCATAATAAAACAGATGTTGGAACAAAATGGAGCTTTGGAAAGAGTCAACGGTTGCACATTGCACGAGGACTGAAATACCATAGATTTCAATGGATATAGTACATATTGAATGTATTTCCAAGTAGATGATATGATATGTGGTGCACAACAGAAACAGTCTGCTATAACAATTTCCCACCAAGTGTCTAAAACCCAAAATGTATCATTGGCGTTATTCTAAAACACAGTAAGCTTCAATAAAGATGTAGTTACGAGGTTTTAGAATTTCAGTGACGGTACCAAGAAGATGAAAGTCGCCAAGTTTAATGTCGTTGTAACGGCACGCATTCTTTAAAGCGAATACAGTGAATATAAACGCGCCGTCAAATTCCAATTTATGAGGCAAAAAGACATTCAGAGAAAAGGAGAAATACTAAATTAAATATTCTATTCTTTAATAATCTCATTGCACTTCAAAGCAGCCTCTCTTCAGGTTCAAAACACCATGTATTCATGGTTTTGGAAAGTTAACCGTGAAGGCACCTAGCTACAGGTCGTAAAGACTGACGTCATAGTAACGACACGCCTCTCTTTAACTGTAAATCGGAGATTGAATTTTGCTCGTAAAACTACAATATTTGAACCGTTCGAAATAACAAATTTCACATAGAAGGGTTTCTTTGAGTGAAAATTGTGGAGTAGCAAATACCTAACACCTTTTACTGGTACCCATTTCTTTTCGATGAAAGCATATTCCTAAAATGAAATATTGCTTTGGCAGCTTTTTTTAAACACACAAATTTTCCGTTCAAAACAATATTCTTAGTGCCATCAGAATAATGAAATAGCCCGAAAAGGTTTTTATATCCATAGTTTTATTTTTATCTCAACAGCGATAATCTTGTGGAATCTTATGGATATCGACATGACCATTTCGTAATTACCAGCAGCGGAAATAAACAATTGAAATAGACATTGTTTTTGTTAATATTTATGTTTGTTTTTGTACGAAGTTAGAATTTCATTCAAGACCCAGACTTGATCATGGTTGTATTATTTTAGAGGTTTCCGTCAAATGATGAACCATAGGCAGTATTCAACAACCAGTCTCAATAAAAAAAATACCTTTAAAAATCACACAACAATCCATCCGATTGGCCGAGACATGCGTCTCGTCCAATCGGATGGCTTGTTACGTAATCGTACTTTAGACAATCGATCTAGAAATGTTGGTGAATGGCCCCTGTCCCATCGCGGCTTTTCAACGAAAACCTCGTATCTGCAGCTTAAATCAAGCTGCAGATACGAGATTTTCGTCGAAAAGCGACGCCATGTTTTCGGCTATGAATCGTGCGTCACGGGTTGACAGACGAGACATGGTCCGTGATTTTCATGGCGGTCGCGAGGCAGTCGCTAAGAGCAAACCTGTGTCAATTTTCTACTTCCTTGCCCTTCAAACAGAATCCCCGACTGCGCGCGCCATTGTCGCCCACTTCCGGTTTCAGTAACTCCACGCGCTTGTCACGGGTATTCGCGCCATTACGGAAATGGGAAAGCTTTTTACTGTACACAAACCTTGGGTGAGCGTGAAACACACTCGACAAAAGCATTCCCATGAAAAAGGCATCGTTTTGAATAGGCTGCCATTAGTGATGTGTTAAAGCAGTCGTGTAATTTCGATGTAGCTAATTCGCAATCCTTGTTACCGAGAGCGGGCTATTGTTTCCGAAGTTATGTTCTTTGCTCGTTTTTTTATTCTAAATCCGTCTGAGTGATTTTAGAAAATAGTGTCTAAAAGACGAGTTCTACTTCAAACGCTTTAACCTTTGTCATGCCAAATTACGACTTGCGGTACTGTGTAGAAAACATTACATACATGTATAGGCTATTAGGCTATGCGCAATCTTATTATTTACTTCCTGCCAAAACGATCAAAATATTCCAACCAATATATTCAATTGTAAAATCCTATAGCATTTTTGGTAATATATATATCATATTTTCTCAGAAGTATCATAATGCAGCTTGGTCTCTCTTGGTATTTTATTATAATACATATAAAACAAAGACGTACATTGTGTATTTGTTTACATGTATACTATCTTCAAAAGTTTGGAAGTCAAATCTTGAAATGAGTGTGACCATGTTCGAAATTCGTGATGGTTGTGTGACATTAATAGTATAATGCCAACGCGTCTCGTTGTCATACAGTCCAACCATATTACGCCAATGGTTTTACAAAACCGAAGGCCGGAATTAATTGATTTAATACCGATGATTCTCAGTAACTGTTGGTGTAAATTAACTATAGAAGTCATTACAGTTGTTATATTGCACAGGTCATAAAAACATAGGACTTTTTATAATAGCTGCCTGGCCAGAGTTTAAACTTTTAAGTTTCCTTCTATTTTAATATGTTAATCCTTACACGAAATGTTTTAGTTGTCCAAGTACTTACATATCTTTCATGAAGCATAAAATCTTTGTACACTGAGTGAGTTAGAACAAAGTTAAGAAAATGGCAAAACGCTGAATTTCGTTGTCTTTTTGTTTTCGGCTTGCGTCCAAGAAGCTCTCGATAGTAGGTTCGCCCAAGCTAGAGTTGAATTGCTTTACGAATTAGGTTTCGGTTATTATAAAACACTAGCAACAAACTCTGTTAATTTCGAATTTTTAAAACTTTTCAACTTTTCAAATAAAACAATTCCCGTTTCGGAATGGCGTGACGAATATTGCAAGCGTCTAGTTAATTAGGCCTAATTCACAAAGCGTGCCTGGCGACCAAGATAATAAATTCCGGTAATGGCTAAAACCAGAATTTCCTTTATAACTTTAGTGCGGTCGTCTTCCTATTCAAAAATCGGTTTATACCTGTAAAATTTGCAATTAATTGTCTCGATTTTAACCGGTTTCATTAATGTGGAAGAAATGTCATAAATGCGCCGAATGTAACATAGTTCACGAAATCAACCCTTTCCCATTTTTAAAAAATGTAATGGAGATCGATCCCATGGAGTGGATATATTTCGGAACAACTGAAGTTCAAAGAAGAAAATGAAAAAAAAAACCTGAAGTTGATTAAAAGGGCTCATTCTATTTGTTTATGCTTCCGAACTGTTCGGGAACTCATGTTTGTGCATGGAAAAACAATTAGCAATGCATAAAAACCTCAATCTCGGCGAAAAAACATCTTTCCTTTGCTATAGATCAATCCTTTACAAGCGTGTTTACACATTCTATTTTTACTTCAAAACAAGACAAGGTCAAGGTCAACGAGACACACCTCCGCGGTAAATTAACACACCGTACAACCGGCTGTGTCGATGACTGTAACCTTATTTGCGAGGAATACGTGAAAAGGTTTATTTTGTACAAGCACTGAACATTTATACGCGTATTTATCAACTATAGAATACCAAAGATCCTTTCGTTTATTTATAAAAGTAAATTCATTTGACCTACCATGCACATGACATCAGATGCCGAATCTGTCTTCGCTGACTTTCTATGCAGCCGGTTGTACGGTGTGTTAAATATCGCTGAGCACAGATGACGTATCTCTGACGTAATTGATTTTTGAAGGTTGGGCATATGTAGCCGTTACAAAACAAAAACAAGGACGACCAGCATGTTATTAATTGACTTGGATTTTAATACTTAATAAAGCTCGACGAGTGGTAACAATGGACATTTATGATCTACCCCTTCAGGTTGGTAATTTCATACGTTATTTCTGGTTTGTAATTATTGTGCCATTTGCATTTTCGACAGCCTAGCTCGTCCCCCTTTAAGAAACGATTTGTGTACAATTCAACCAAATGTCATTATCTTCTACATTGTACCAATGATTTCATAGCTTTTCTGTTAAGGGCATTAAAACCAGATATTGTTAGGGAAAGGATCAGTGAGGAAATATTTGGTAGAAGAGCCCGATTTTTCAATTGTTAGTCTTGTGCCGTAAATTTATGGGTATGCGGGTCAACAGAAGATTTGTGTGGCGACATCAGTCTTGTTGGAATCTGGCGGTCAGTGTATGTCATGTAGCATGGGTATTTGTTTGTAATACCAGCAACTTTTAAAACGGAGGAAATAGAGGACGACTATTGTAAGTGCATTCGAAATCACTGACAAAATGTCTTGTAATATATTATGGGTACTGACAGAGAGTAAAATAGCAACTACAGCACGTGTCTTTTTCAAACCTTCTAGACATCAATTTAAGTTGGTCAACTCGAAGGATGTGGCATCATGTCCCACTCGACAGCTTGGGCCATAAGGTGATTGCCATTGATTAACAGTCTCCAATACATAAGCCCTCCTCCCAAAATGTACTGGATTAGTAATCCGTTGGTTTTAAGTCCAGTGCGCCAACAAAGCCACAAATCTGTCCCTGGGCACACAATCAACAGCTGAGGTATAGATCTAGTATAAAAGTATAAATACGCCCCTATTACCAAATGTACACCCAATCAAGTAGCAAACCATTGAGATGCATTTAAAACAAAAATATGTTCTCCAGACCAGTTTTACTTGGTAGTTAGTGTTCGACCTTCTTTTTTGACCAATGGAATTACAGTATACTTTTAAAATTTCGTTGCTATATTGCGCATAAACGAGACTGCCTGCTAGTTTATGTGACGTCTATACATAGCCACGCCCCCGTCTCCATTAAACCGCTAGCGAACACTTAATCAGATAGAGTTTATAATATAGTAGATTTTAAGAGATATAACCAGTCAATGCGCTTCGCATGTTTCACGTAGAATCTACTACATGTATATACGTAGCCTCTATCTAATACGATGTTGTCATAACTAAAATGATTATATAGAATTTATGTATCAAATGAAGGTTAATGTCAAATGCAGTAAGAGTCTTTTCACACATTCCACATTCAATCATAATATAAATAAATACAAAATACATCGTATGTATAAATATAGAATTAAAATCCACAAAAGGGGACGGCGTTTAGCTTTCTTTTCTAAATTCCATCTGATCCAGTTCATTTAATCAATGAATAGATATAATTAAGATGCCATTAGTTGACATATCTAATAGTGCCCTGCACCAGGTCATACGAGATAAATACCTCTAGACACTTTCGCAAACGGCAAATATATAGGCAGTTCCAATTTTGAAACCTGGCCCCGGTTTCTCGAAAAAACTTAAGTACGTTCTCATGCTCAAATCTGAGCACCGTGCTCAAATCGCACGAAATCCACGTGAACTTCAATCGAATACCCTTCAACGTTGGAGAGTATCCTTTTGAAGTAGAGCATGTTCTAATGAGAATGTACTTAAGTTTTTTCGAGAAACCGGGGCCTGGTGTGTATGACAAAATAGATGCGGATAAAGCTTGGATTTGTGTGTTTGTAATAAAGCACAGAAAATATTGAGACATAAGAATAACATTTCCGTACTTTGCCTCATATTACCCTATTTTTTCTGTCCGGGACGTCAAACCAATATTATCTCTAATGGGAAAAGGTATGTACAGTGCTGGTTCGATCAAAAAGTTCTATGTCAGCTCATATAAAAACATCAGAACGAGTCTGTTCATTAACATTGTCTGTTCAAGTAAACAACAATTAAATTTCCTAAAACTAAAACAAGACCGTTGAAATAAGCAAAACACAAAATACACGTTGGTAAAAATAGCAAACATGTAGCACAGAAAATATTGAGAATAAAGGAGGAGTATTTGATATCATTATTTTCTTCTGTTGTCGCAATGATTTCCAAAACCTATCTACCAGAGACGTCAAAACTAGTTCTTGATTGACAAAGGGTTAGACAGCAAATAAAGGACCACAAATATGGCACGGGTTAGTTAAATATAGATTGAAAAGAGAACCTACGACAAATAATCAGATCGAATTTCACGAAATTGAAATGTGGTGTTTAATTACAAACAATCATGCATTGATGTACATCTAGAAGTACAGTGATGGTCTTTCACAATTTGACGTTTTACGCTGATGTCTCTCAGAATTTGTCTAGAAATAGAAAAAAATTAAGAACAGAGGTATGTTTATACAAAAAAGAGAATCTACGACAAAAAATCAGATTGAATTTCACGAAATAGGGAACGTTTTTCTCCAGTTACCCATGACGTAATTTCGGACAAACAAATAGTATTTCGTGAGTGTTGTTATAAAATCTCGTAACTACGGCTTGGTTCAAGCCGTAGTTATGAGGTTTTGTAACAACACTGACGGTTTATCAAAACACAACGGTAAACCTGTTCTATTTTTAGCACAAAATTCTTTGCTATTGAAATGTGGTGTTTGATTACAAACTACAAACAATCATGCATTGATGTACATCTATAAGTACAGTGATGGACATTCACAATGTGTACATGCGTAAAACCGAAACCAGACTGCAAAAATTTAGACCAGGCCCCGGTTTCTCGAAAAAAAACTTAAATATATTCTCATAAGAACATGCTCAACTTCAAAGGGATACTCTCCAACGTTTAAAGGGACATTTCATTCCAATTTCAATTTTTTAAAGTATGTCTTGATGCCAAGATTGGTTATTCTAATGAGTATAAATACTATTAGTTTTTTTAAGTTGTTGCCAATAAGCGAGAAACACGCAGCTAAAGTTGAAACATAATCGATAAATTGCATATAAATCCGAACTGTTCTCCACAACAATTTGTTCAATTTTAACACAAAAACATAAATTTCTCGTAAACGGCGCAATATTTTGGATTGAAATCTTCAGAATTTTCACAAGGAAATATGTTCTTTCAGATAGAAATAAAAGTATAATTTATGACAAAAAATTCTAAAATGTCACATTAAGGGTATTCGATTGAAGTTCAGGTGGATTTCGTGCGATTTGAGCACGGTGCTCAGATTTGAGCATGGAACGAACTTAAGTTTTTTCGAGAAACCGAGGCCAGATGCTAGCATTTGGTGTTCAAACTAGGCAGTTTACATTTGAGAATATTGGTTCCCAAGAAGCGATGTTTAGCATAAGATTTTGCCCAGCGCAAGAAGCCTGTAATTTATTTCAGGAAGTCCGCTCCTAATAAGTTTCACGCGACGCCGGTATCATTTATCCGACGTCGTTAACATTCGGTGGTAGAACGTATCACCACCGAATGTTTTCGACGTCGCCCAATTAGGTTCGTATTCAAGTTACGAATGTTAACAACGTCGCACGAAAAATGTCGACGTCGCATGAATCACATTAGGAGATGACAACATTAACGATGTCCGGGTCCTATTTTCTGGTGACGTGTGCACGACACAATTTGATCACATACAAAGTCATTTACAAATTGTTTATGACATACGGAGCCAGTCTAACACGCTGTTTTCTGTCATTATACTGAATCTTGCAAAATGATCTAAGCTTATTCATACGTCGTGTGAAATATTAATAATAACTGAGTTGTTGGACAAAGAATTGCTGCGGAATAAAAAGATATCAGTTTCTTTAACTACTGGCAAAATGCTTTACGAATTACGTGGTTTTATCATTTAGGAAATTAAGAAAAAAAGCCTGATAATGTAATATTTCGGGATAGTTTTCCTTAGGAAAAGTCTCCTTCGTCATTGCACTCATACCCCCTGCGAAGAAAGTTCAAGAACGCATTTCTAGCTCTAGAACTGTTCTAGAACATTCTAGATCGTAAAATGGCAGTTCTAGAAAGTTCTAGAACTAAAATGAACTTTTCGCAGGGGTACGACACAGCTTAATTACTTCATGTAATGCTGAGATAAGGCTGCATCATATTATTATCAGTTCATGGATTAAGGCAGTCTTCCCCTAATGAGATTAGCACGACGTCGGAATTATTTGCGCGACGTCGAAAACATTCGGCGGTGGGATTTTCCACCGCCGAATGTTTACGACCGCGCCCTAATAAGTTCGGACACGTAACGACGACGCTCGAATAAGTCCGATGTTTTATGAATCGGTAAATGGTTACATTACAGGTATTCTACCTTAAGACAAGTTTTCAGTATAGGATTATGTTCAGCATGCATGCCTAAATAAGAGCAGTATTAGCAGGCTGACCTGTTTCTTCTTTTTGCAGACTATTCCAAAATCATTGTGACTCAGATGAATCCTTTCCAAACAATCCATTTTAACGATAGAGCATTCTTGGTAAAATACACATAGATACAATGAAAAAAATTCTAATGACAAGCAATTTCTCGTACCCAACTGAATGAAATTTCAAATATGAATTTTTCACAAATTTAGTTCTGCAATGTACATGTATATGTATAATAATTTTATGCTGAATAAATTGAATTAAATTGAATTGAATGTACATGTAGATCTATATAGATTAATTTTCACCAGTCTAACATTTTATCGTTCGAGAAAAGGTTAAACACAATGGACTGGTTAGAATATCAAGGTGGTGATATTGTTGAAAACTGAAGAATCATTTCTAGTCTCTAGTTTCTAATTGAAGAAGACGTTTATAAAAACTTATTAGACTTTCCGACGTGTTTTAAGGTACTCGAAACCCTTTACTTGGTGGTATACAAGCAAACGATTTTTATTTTATATTAACTGGGGTTTTAACGCCGTTTTCAACTGCTATGGTCATATCGCGGCGGCTGGAGTACCGTGTATTCCTGGTATTTCTCTCACCAGTACCACCACAATATCCAAACCTAGCCTCCAGCTGCTCTCTCACATGGATTATTTGCATCCATTTGGAGAGAGATAATTAACATTTGGCAAATGTCAGAATGGATACTGGCCGAGCCGGGGTTCGAACTCGTGACCCCTGGATTGACATACTCCGACGTTACCCACTAAGCTATCGGGGCTCGGCTACAAGCAAACAAAAAGGCACATTGGGAAGCAAAAAACTAACATTTTCTTCTTGTAGTTTGCCCATGCTTTTATATTCTGTTCTGCGAGTCACACAATTAAGGTAATAGGGATTTACACGACGTCGGTGGTTTTCGAGCATTCGGTAGTTGACAGAGTGGATACCAAACACTTCTTTCATCTTCGCGTCATTCGTGACAAAGTAGATTGACGAGGTAATCTAGATTTGTTTTCAGGTGAAGCCAAAATTGCACGAAAGGGTTTGGTATCTAATGAATGACTGGAATTCGTTATGGTAATCCAACCATCATTAGAAACAAAGAACTTTGTACAACTTCGAATGTCATCCATGGCACGGAAAATTGACGATGGTACATCCTTGTCAATTTCCGTTGCCACGGATGACGTCCGAAATTGCACGAAGTGGTCGGAAGATAATGATGGATTGAATACGGTACCTCAAGGCGTCGGTAATAGTGACATCCAGAAATGAGACCGACTATTCCTGTTAGCTTACACCAAACGTCAAAACTAAAAGGGTAATGTCTTTCGGCGATATATTAGATGACAAAAGATTTAACGCTGAAGAGGTGCAAAAGACTTTGAAGTGGTCTCTAGGGTTTTGAATGTCTATCTACAATTTCTATGAGATGTTTAGATAGATACGATTGTATTCCAGTCACAAACTAGTCATATGTTATCATTGTTATCACGATGGAGATCGTCATGGGATGGATAACAACTACGGAAAAATAGCCTCGATTCTGGATATTTTGCATTAACTTAATTTCTTATTTCTGGGTCAATTTTCAAAAGGTTTGTTGCATGTACCCGCCTTAGTGAGCCCTTTCCTCGGATGTATGTAGTTTTGACGTTTTTTTTTTTTTAAATTTTGATATTAATTTCTTTCTTAATGTTTCAAGAACTCGAGGTGTTAGCTGTGAATGAGATCTAATCCTATAAGGGGAGATCACTGCGTTGGAGATTGCTGATTCTACTGCTATAGAACAACTTACACGTTCGAGCTTGTGTAACACTTTCCTTAACAATTATTGATTTTCATCGCCCAAAATAGGGTTCAATTGAGGATTTAACCCATGTCTGAACACGGCGGGGAATCACGTGACGCAGCAATTCCAGAACAAAATCATCAATGCTTTTGTTAATATTTGACCAATTGGAATTCGGTTTGAAGCAAAGGTGGCAAACGTCACGAACTAGATGGATTCGGTAGATCATTAGCATTCATGAAATCGTGGCGTTCTCCTGCTTTCTTTGTTTAAAAACGTCGATCAAATATTGGAAATACCATTATAGAATAACATCGAAAATGTTGTGTCACGTAATTCCCTACCGTTCTAAATATAACTAAACATTCATCTCTCAGTCAATGTGTCACTTTTCTTCAAACACCTCGTAACTGCAGCTTGATTAAAGCTGCAGTTACGAGGTTTTCGAAGAAAAGCGACGAATAGATATATCACGGATCAAGTTTCGACTACGGTTACTAATTAAGACCCATTTTTAACGGAGGTTTTCATATTTTGTTGGTTAACAATGGAAAATATTTTAATAGGTTATCGGGGCATGCCCTCAATGCTCATCAAAGGGCACTCCATAACGGAGATGGTTATCTAAATAAAAAGGGAGGTTTTTGTTAAAATGTGGAATTACTGTAATTTGGTCAGTTTCGGTAAATAAAACTAAATATGATAGACATTTCAAAAGGCATGTTTAAAATGTGAATACTCTCTTTCATTAAACTGCGATTTTATGTTTAAAGGTACTGGTTTAGATTTCTTCGTTGTAGCGTTTGCTGAGTTCATGTGGTTTTAAAGTGACATTAGTATCCACAGGCCTAAATCCCTAATGATCCACAGAAGTTGGCTTTTAGCATGTAGTCGCACCGTTTATAGACTTTATAAGACAGAATACAAGATTCATAAAGTAAATGACATAAATCGATAATCATGCAGCGGTGTAAAAGTAAAATATTCAAAGTGGGTTGATAGTGTTTACGAAATGATGTGATATTGGGTTTAAATCCTTCGTAATCTAAGCTAATACAGAACAGAGAGAGCTGAAATCTTGCACAGAGAAAAATTAAAGGCCATATTTTAATTATACACAGTTATTTTTACAGCAAATTAAACCGAAAATAAGTAAGTAACAGTAAATATGTATCTTTAACTCGCACCCAGCACCTATTTCAGCCCCCCCCCCGCCCCTACTGACGATACTCTGATCAAGAAGGAATAAGGGCGAGCTAGAATCATTGGTTTGTGAAGATGGTCTATTCACATGTCCCTAGATCAGACCATCAAGTACCTTTAATCGGCTGCTTACAAGATCACAAGAAACCCCCAAAAAACAAAACAAAAAAGAAAAAAAAAAGAAATCCCACGTGAGGAATAATCTAAGTTCCACCACCACGGTAGAACAAGATTATTTCGATTCTAATATGAAAACAGGCATAGTGACCTTAAATGTCTTGTAGAACTTCAAAACATTCAAAACCGTTTAATCGAACATTTTGAGCAAGTTTCAATGTTTTGTTCTTGTTTTGCGCAAAGAATGGCTAAACAATTGTGTATGATTGAGTTAAAAGAGGAACATTCCACTTTCACATTTTTGACCACGCTCTAAACTACTAAACCAATTTTATTTTAGCTTCTGTTTAAGGTTGCAAATGCAAAGGCTTTCAATTCGTACCAGAAATAATATCCCTTTCACTGCCATAGGCGACTTTTGTCGACTATATGCGGGTCCCTGCCATAGGCGACTTTAGTCGACAAATTTATGGGGGCGAAATATATGAGTACCTACAACATAAAAAAGAAAAAAAAATAGTGTCATTTCATGAATTAACTTTAAATTTTGGTCACATATAGGTGCTTAATTTGTCTGTATGTGCTGAAAATTTGAAAGGAAACCATCAAATGAGTCAAAAGTTATGCATTTTTTGTGTACAGGGTATCGATTCTTGGAAATTTCTTCGAATTAATTCAGCAGTGAGAAACACGTCCGAAATAAATATTTGGCAGTGAAAGGGATATTGTTGTCTATGAAAAAGACGCCTTTTCCAGATACGAAAAAAGAATAACCAACTGTGGATCAAATACAGGTTCATTGAAATCTACGAAGACAAAAATTATGATGTTACAAACGCGAGTAACTGTACAATGCGTTTATAATAGGGATCCGATTTCAAAACCGTTTAACCTACAATTTGGAGCAATTTCTCCAGATTTCACCCCAAGTGTTGCATTACGCGTTAATTAAAGGGCAACACGATATTTTTGTCTGATTATCTCTTTTAGCAGACGACAAAATTGTTAACCCTTTCCATAAACAAGCCATCGATTGTACGTTTTTAACCAAATACTCTCTGAAAAACATTGGGAGAAAGAAGAAAATGCTGATTATCAGCAATTTCTTCCTTTCCCACAATGCTGTCCATGTTATAACATAGTGAGCTTAAAATATTCGAGCCAATTTCATTCTCTGTAGGCTACCATCTGGAATCTATATAGATTCAGATATATTTTGTTTGTGGAAGGGTTATACATCACCGAAAAGAGGGCATTCTTTAAATTTTGAAAATACATTCTTACAGTAACCGGATAAAAATATGCACAATTTTAATATGTATACATGTATCGTTGCTTTTCCCCCAAACCCCCATTTAAAGCTGCATTTCATTTTTTTTTTTTTTTTTTTTTCTAAAAAAAAAACAAAAAAAAAGTTTGATTTAGATCTAGATGACATAAGCACGATGGATAATCACGTGATACACCAATTTCAGAAAATTGAAAAATGAATTCAGTTTGAAGCAGAGAAGGTGGACTGCTGAATGAGTGGTATGAAAAATGTACATTTTTTCTACAATCTGTAAAATGACCTTCCTGGTGACTTTTTTTTAAATGAAAGGCAAAATCAAAGAAAGGGTTAATGCGAAAGATATGAGTAAATACAACAAATAACAATGCTTGTATTTTCTTATGAATTCCTGCCAATATTTCTCATTCGTCGAAAATAAAGACATGGATTGTTCTTCTTTTTTACAGGGATTTAGGGGTCAGATAACAGATGTAGATTTCTAAAGAATTGTTTGATTTGGTAAAAACTGACATATCCCGAATGAATGGAACTCGCAAATCCGCGGAAAATTCGAGCAGCAAAAAATCAGAATGAAAAATACCGCGAAATTATAATCAAAATTTGATTTCGCTTCTTTTAAAACTCACTCATTTATGAAATCAGATTTCATACGTCTGATGCGAAAAATATCTCCGTTGTGGCCGCCATTATTCTCGCGTTATCTCGCGTGAATTCTCTTTCTCCGGAAACTAATCATTCGGATTGGTTCGAACAAACGTTTATTTCCGGCGTGACGGGTTTCGTGTATACTTGTTGTGTCCGGGATGCATTCTTTTGTCGGGTTGCTGTCCCGCTACTGAATAGAGGGGCGAACCGAGGACGATCTGGGCTGAGTCGACCCTTTCAGAACCACGAATAAGATCTAGTGTATATCAAATTGACGGAAAAAATATGAAAAGAAGATGAAATAATGGTTGCCAGTATTAAACTCTTTTTGAAACATATCTATTATTTATTCTCACTATTTCCCCCAATTTACTGGAGGTTACAATACATAAATAACATTTCAAAATGACAATACAAAAAAAGAAAGAAACACGAATCAACATATTTACACGTACTCCGAGTTTTCTCTGATGAAATTCGCTCTATGATATGTTGAAATCGCTCAGTAAATGAGCAACATCAACATATCAAAGAGCAAATTTCATCAGAGAAAACTCGGATTAATTTACACGATCATTAGGAAAGCCAATGAGAACATCTGGATATCCCCTGCTTTGAGGATGTGCACTAGAGATCAGTAGCACGAAGCCTTGCGCTCTGATCCTAGCTCACATCCACAAAACATGCACGCTTTGTGTTTTATATTTTACAAGTAAACAAAAGTTAATGTCTGCAATGTCTTTCAAATAAGACATTTCCTTATTGTTGTCTTCTGATGGAGTGCTACGTCCACTTCAAATTTGGAAGGAATCATCAGAGATCAAATTGGACCAGTCTCACTTTTGTCAATTGTCAAAAGGGTTTTAAGGACAGATCCTCCATTTATTTCCTACGGTAAGACTTTTTTCATTTTTTCTGTACTGATACTTAAATATATGAGAAGTAAAACTATGACTTAAAAACTATAGGTCACCAAGCGAATTAAAAAGATATTGGATTTCAAGGGAGACTACTCTTGTCTAAAATTGCAAAAATGGGGTGTCACTTAAATACCCACAAAAAAGGTGTTCGAAATGATTAGGATTACATAAATAAGTCTTTATTGTGTTCAGTATGTTTTATTCTGTCTAAATGAGTATCAATTTGGGAAAATTTAGTTATGATTTTGAAATTTATAGTAAAACATTCTTTCAAAAATAGCTGAAATTGCTCTTTTTTCGCAACGTTTCTGATAATAAAAAATATTCCAGTGGTAAGAGTTTTTTTTTCTTTTTTGGTATAGACATAGTGTTTGGTCATACCTTCAAAAACAAAAAAAGAAAACTATATCAAATCAAGTGTTTTTCTTATGTTATAAGTAAAATTTGGTTTAATTTTTGCAGCTCTGTCCGAAATTGTTTCACTACTTTTATACATTTTCTTTGATATTTCCAGCTTTAGATAATAAAAAGTGTCGTCTTTTGTGTCCATCTGAAGCGGGCTAGCTCATAAAGACACCACTTTGCTTTTGTTGCTCCGTTTCCTATCGCTAACGCCACATGTTGAACGCGTAACAGAAAGCGAAATGTACCATCCGAGTACTAGTACACTTTAATTGACCAAACAGTGAAAATGCAAATACTAGTAACCGAAAAGGGTCTTGTCATTTATCAACCAAACATTAACTAAATGTAAAAAATACATTTGCTGAAAAGGCCAATTACTGAAACAGCTTTATTTCATTATTTAGGATATGCGCAGTAAGATGCGCAGTACCAACTGGAGGATCTGTCCTTAAAAGCTATTTTTGAATAGGAAGGAATTAGACGAGAACGTAACATGGGGGTCAGACTGGTATAGTATAGCCTTATGTTACTCTTTCCAAAAAAATATATACAAAAAATTAGACTGGACCAGTCTAATTGTTTGTATATATTGTTTTGGAAAGAGTAACAAGGCTAACTTTGGTTTAGGAATCAGACGAGAACGTTAAATAGGGGTCAGACTGGTAAAGTATATGACGGTTTGTCAGAAGACGAACCGGACATTCTTACATTGGAATTGGACCAGTCTAATTTTTTATATTTTTGGAAAGAGTCGAGATAACTTTGGTTTAGGAATCAGACGAGAGCATAACATGTAGGTCAGACTGGTAAAGTATATGACGGTTTGTCACCAGAAGACCCGGATATTCTTACATTGGAATTGGACCAGTCTAAATTTTTATATTTTTGGAAAGAGTTGTGCTAACTTTGGTTTAGGAATCAGACGAGAACGTAACGTGGAGGTCAGACTGGTAAAGTATAATATTTATGTTTGTCAGCAAACGAACCTGACATTCTTCACATTGAATTTGGATCGGTCTTTTTTTTTTGGGGGGGGGGAAGAGTTAAGCTAACTTTGGTTTAGGAATCAGACGAGAACGTAACAGAGGGTCAGACTAGTAAAGTATATGACGGTTTGTCGGCAGGCGTACAGGGCACACTTCACAGTTATAATCAAATCGATTACACAAACGTCAAATACACTATAGATAAGGCTATCGCACATAGTAAACAAAACAACTCTCTCTCTCTCCCTTCAACAGGATAGGGACTAGGGAGAAGATTGAAAAAAAAACGAAAATGATACCCAAGCGCAGATTGGTATTAATTTCATAGTATTCCGAAACAGATCGACTAGGCACAAACTTTGATGATAGTTCTGTAATATTAGAGTACAAAGCAACACCGCCAAGATGTTTTAAGTCAAGCCAGATTAATAATTGTATTTTGACAGAAACTTTCGATTTTCTCAACCATGTAGTTTCATTTATACTTAACAAAACAATCGTAATCATTATTCTAAGAAGTAATCCTGGTAAAAACTACACGGCAATCCAAAGTGAATTATCTAGACAGACACCATGTGGAAGATCCATTTCGTATTTTTTGTTTTACCAATGTTCATGTTTTCAAATATCGGTCCAATATGAATGCCTATTATGGCAGTTACCTAATGCTACCGATTTTGTAATCGTCATGAATTGGAATATTCAAAACGGTTCTTGGACACACAAAGAAAATGATATGCGATGCAATTCAATGCAATTTTCCGACAGGGCGTTCTATGATATCATGCAGTTATAGTAAAGTGTGTGGTATCGATGTTTCTTATCGGTTTAATTGTCATCTGATTTGTTTATTACGACCAGCATATCTGGGTAGCAGGTCAAAATGTCACATCACGTCACTCTATTTGTAGAACTATCCATAGATAGAAATGTCTACATGAACCTGATTAAAGATAGATACCAGAATTTGATTAGTCCACTGACTAAGTTAGTCAGTTAGTTAGTCTAACTGCTATTGCAGTTGACTCGTCAATGAACGATGTTAAAGCTACGTGTACCTTAAAGCTACATGTGTAGCAACCATTTATGTAATAAAAACGAGAAATGTAATAATTATTACAAAACTCGTTGCGATGACAAAATTCGTAATTACATTTCATGTAGCAACCAGAAATGTAATAAAATCGAGAAATGTAATACACTTGTTTTATGTATTTTTCTCTATCACAAAGTGTCTTCTACTGATTCTAAACTCTAATTTTCGTACTTTGGTATTTTGTTACATTCTGGAGTTTATTACATTTCTCGTTGAATGATAGCAAGTAGTTTGGTAACAAGAGGAAAAATGTAATACGATATATACTAAAGGAAAAAAGAAACGCAACAAAAATAAATTTGATCGTACGTTTAGTTTTGTCTTTCTCAAAATCACCATCATTAGGGTATTCTTTTTTTCATTACATAGTAAAACTTCATCATTTGACTTTCTATTGTCAACATTTCATCAAGGTCACAGGTTGCACGTGTCAGAAATATGCGTTTAAATGAGAGCGGTTTTGGCATCAACGTTAAATGCGTTCTTGCACGCAATCCAATTTGACGTTAACGATTCCTGGCTGGAATTTGGTTGCTATACTGTCCATGAATAGTTTCAACAATTTTTCTCGAAAAGAGAACTTGTTTACTTAGGTAAAATAAGCGAACGTTATGGTCATAACGTCGTGACGTTAGACGTTGACGTCCGCTTTTCGGGCGACCACCAGTGGTTCCGTTCATTCTAACACGTTATCTCAAGCAATATTTTGTTAACCGATGCACACCAAAGTCAGTAGCAATTGCGGGTTTTGATGTTCCATTCGTAAACATCACAGTTGCTACCGGACGACGTCTTTGAATAAATCGCAAAATGATATGAGCGATTAAATCCAAACAAAAACATTGCCTTTTGTCGAGTCGACGTGCATTTACCCAAATCAATAGAGTTTTATGTAAAGTTTGGGCATTTAAAGGTTTGCATGGGAGAAACGTGTAAACGTCTATTTTGACGTTATCGCAGAGGTAAGACAGGTTCTAACGTAAACAAAAAGATCATTATCAGGATACAGTTCCCTGTAATAATCAGTAACAACTTTGACTCTATAACATAAAAGAATTAAGAGAAATAACAAAAAATAGTTGTTGCGTTTCTTCTTTCCTCTAGTACATATTAAATAATCATTCACTATCCTATCATCTTTTTAACAAAACTATAGTAAAAAAAATCCATAGTTGGCTATATCAAAATTGTCAGTTTTCAGTGTCTATCTTGTATTTTGATTTTTGTGAAGAACTGATCTGAAGCTTTTTCTCCCTATATCTGTATAAGATACTTTCTGAAATGAAATTGAACATAAAAAAGTTTCTTACATTTCTCGATTTTATTATACAAATGGTTACGAAACATCGACGAGAAATGTAATATAATCGAGAAATGTAACAAAACTACTAAAGTATGACTACTAAAGTATGACATTTTACCTAATTGTATAAATCTAACATTTGATTGATATTCTGATTCTGAAATCAAACAGATACTGCAATAGTCGAGACTATGACGTTAGGTTTAGAAGAAGAAGAAGAAAATATTTTATTATAGTGACATGTGTGGAATTACAGTGGTACATATTTTACAATATATTTGAATGCTATAATGCACACCCGGCCCATTGGGCCTATAAGTCACCTTTTGCCAAATTACAAAATTCTGTCTCTTCCAGTCGAGGTATTCCTTATCCTTATATATATATATAAGTCAAATTCATTGGGAATAAAATTATATTGGGTTTGTGTAGTTTTAACACTTTTAAAATTTGGTCATTTCGGCTGTATTACGATTGCTAAAGTCCAATGTCTGTACATTAATGAATGTAAAATACTGAACTGAAGCCTTCATTTGCAGTTTAAGATACTATCTTAGACAGAAAAAATACATTTCAAAGTTTACGACATTTCTCGATTTTATTAAAAAAAACTGGTTATGAACCATCAACGAGAAATGTAATAAAATCTAGAAATGTAACGAAACTACCAATAGCGACATTGCAGATTATAATATCGAATCATATCGGAGTATTTTGTTCTAACGATGTAATCTCTTTGTCTGTAGGTCGATTGGTCAAGTAATGTAATGATTTTTAAATTTTGACTACATGATAATTGTGACCCCATGTATAGAAATGAAACATCTTTAAGAAGCAAAAATGATGGGATAATGAATAAATAGTCAATGTATAATGTCTTTCATGTTTATTCTTGTTACCAAACTACTTGCTATCATTCAACGAGAAATGTAATAAACTAGAGAAATGCAACACAATACCAAACTGCGACATTTTGCACTTAGAATCAGTAGAAGACACTCTATGAAAGAGAAAATACATAAAAACAAGTTTATTACATTTCTCGATTTAATTACAATTCTGGTTGCTACATGAAATGTAATACAAATATTGTCATCGCAATGAGTTTTGTAATAATTATTACATTTCTCGTTTTTATTACATAAATGGTTGCTACATACGTGTACACGTAGCTTTAACATAGTTCATTGACGTGCCAAATCTAAAAACACAAAAGGAGGATTTTTCTAATTTTGGCAGTCGAGTCTACTTTAAAGACAGATTATTACATTTTTTGTTTTCTGTTTTCGGTAGAATCGCATGGCAATCTCCGAACCGGGAATCTTTGTGTATATAGAAGAAGGTATACATGTATACTAATATATCAATACTGGTAGTTATGGAAGACACGTAATTGAATTTGTCATTAGATTGACCAATCCATATTTGATCGACAACGGATATCCAAATATTGCAATAAATAACGTATATTACATTCTGTTACTATAAATAGTAAAATTTTCATTATTTCGACTAGAATCGATCAGATTGGGCTAAAGCCCTCGGGGCAGATATACTTAACAAAAGTTCTAATTGGTCACTTTTGAAATTGCAATATCTCGATTATTAATCAACCAGTCAGTGTAAAATTTTACATGTGTTATTTTTTGCCCATATCATTGACTATGCGTATCTTTGAGAGCGCTGAAACATTGAGGGGTGGTTAAGATGTCCATGTACATCATTTTCCCGATTTGCACGTGAACAGTTTTCGTGCAACAAAAGCCACGATCCAGTTTATACACGTGAGGTCTCTATCGACTGTATAGTCAGAAAAACACATAACATGACCAGAATGACACACGAAGTGCGAGACAGGGCCGTCGAAATGCTACAACGGGGCCTTCGTTTACGACTGGCAAAATTTAGTTGCAGAAAAAAAAACCGGAAGTAGGTGGCAATCCAGGCTTGTTTTCTTTTATGCAGTTTTAATCATTCGTTTCCATCCATTTCAAGTCGCCAGAACGTTTACGTAGGCCTATTTTAACCATCAAGGCCTTACACATGGAATTTCAGGCCACCGGAAGTGCTGCAGTTCGCCATCGGAAACGGAGACGACGAGATACCATACATCGCCAGGACCATTATTTCCCTTTGTCATATAAAAGGAACAGTTTCCTCCCGGCTTCAATCACTTAAGGTTGACTGCGGGGTCGACATGAAGGCAACACTACACCACAGACTGTGCACAGTAGGCTGTAAAGTGTTGGAATTCGTTGAAAGTAGCCACTCAGGTGTTGTTATCTGTAGACGTCATCGAAATGTCCGTCTAGTTTTGTGCGATTTTACCTTCTCTTTACCAGGGCTGCTTTGGCCAACGTCTTCTTAACAATTTTGACCACAGCTTTGCATCAGTTTTCCGACGGACGTGTATCGCTGTCACGGTGAGTTTCAGAGTGACGAATTTTCTTAACATTATCCTTTCCACGACAAGCTAGTGTGTAGCTGTTATTGAAGCTAACGGTGACCACACACGTTACTAACACTGCTCTTTTTGATTTATGAATTTTGAAATCGAGGGTACCTCTTTAAGAACTGTTGTTAGATCTTACTAAAAAGTCTTAAAATAATCAAATTGCAACAGTCATGTTGGAAATTGATTTCTTCAACAGTGTTTCAGAAAAAAATGTTTGGAATCGTTTGTTTATTGATTTTATGGCGCAAAGTATAAGGTGACCGATTAGAACTTTTGCTGAGTTTATAACGATTGCTAACCCGATATAACTCCCCGGTCCTCACGAGCCGTGTAATAATATCTAAATATCTATTACTAGTACTACATTTTTAAGTCGTAAAATTATATGCCTTTTCTGAAAGTAAATCGTGTTATTCCCTGATCGAATTGTAAAAAATAACCTCCCGCACAAGCCTCGGAATATCGCTGCTTTTCAAAGAAAGCCTCGCAACTGCAGCTTAAGACAAGCTGCTGTTACGATATTTTCGTTGAAAAGCGACGATATGTAGCTTTGGGAAGAAAACAACACGCACGTGACTAGCACGTGACGCCTAGCAACCATAAAAACCAAGCACGTGCACGCATTGTCGGTCTGTTAACAGTAATAAATTCACAACAACGTCAACGATAGCCACTTCAAGACAACTTTCTGAACTTGTCGACCGCAAACCCTTTTCCGTAAAGGAAGTGCTTGTTATTTTTAAAATTTGATATCATTCTCTTTTAGATCGCGTATATTGTTAGGCGAATGCTTTTATCATTCCTTTTAAGGTTTGCAAGATTTGGAGAAAACGTCTTTTGAAGTAACGAAAATTGGCTCTCGATTTATTTAAAAATAAGAATCTATACCTGCACCAAATACCAAAGACGATGTTGTAGTCAGAATTTTCATATTTTTTCTCAAAATGCACTTCAAATTATACTACAGAAAACGGCTAAAATGGGGTTAATGTATTTTGAATTCATTATTTAAAAGCTTAAACCTATGCTGTTGGTACGCTTTTGACTCAATGCGTATACACAACACTGGTTTGGATCAACAGTTATAAAATGTTGTTGTTGTTGTTGTTGTTATCATTGTTATTGTTATTGTTATTCTTGTTGTTATTTTATATCAAACCCATTCTCATCTTTAACCCTCTTCCAAACAAGACCTGGTTTTGACAGGCTTCGGGAAAAAACATTGAGGCGAAAGAAGAAAATGAATTTTCTCCTTTTGTCTTAATGTTTTCAGAGCTATAATTTTAACATATTTTACTTTTAGTAACATCCATTTTGTCGTCTGCAGCGGCTTTTAAATTGTAACAGTCCAAAATTTTGTCATTTGAGAAAGGGTTAAGAGCTTTGGTGCTGTACACGGATGCCAAAACAAGCATTATTTGGGAGATGGTTCAGCTAAAGACTGTGATACCACGCTGCGTCAATTCGACAAAAGAAGACTATTGTCTAATGAGGGTGTTTAAATTTTCATGTTGAGGCGAGGAGTGCGGGCCGGGGTCCAGGGGTGCTCCTTAAGTAGGGGCCATAAATTCATTTGGAATTGTCACAGCCTAAAGCACTTTGTCTAATACTTGTACTATTTGAATGTCAGATGATATTTTATTCTTTCTTAAAGTAACCGTTTCTCCAACAAGTCCTGCCTTTAAAGCCCAAATTTAAAAAAAAAAAAGAATGATTCGGGTAAAAGCACTGTAGAATATGCTGATGACCAACATTTTCTGTCTTTGCTGCAATGTTTCTCTGCTATGATTTACCGGTATACAAATTTCATCTTCATTATGCTTTCATATTCACGGGTGGGATTGTACATGATGGGATGGATATCGAATACTGAGTATACGGACAAATTTGCCTCGCTTCAGGTAAGAAATTGTGCAATAATTTTCTTATTTCTGCTCCAATTTTCAAGCGGTTTGTTGCATGTACCCCGCATTAGTGAGCTCTTTCCTCGGATATTTGACTTGTTTGTAGAATCTTTGTATTTTGTCCACAAATTGATCCCAACCGACCAGAAAAACGACAAAAAATTCAGGCCCTTTTTCTAGTCGGTTGGGATCGGTTTTTGAGAAAAGTACAGGGAAGTTCCAGATAAATAATACATCTGAGAAAAGGGCTCAGTAAGACGGAGTACGTGCAACAAACCGCATGAAAATTGACGCAGAAATAAGAAAGTTATTGCACAAATTCTTACCTGAAGCGTGGTTAATTTGGCCGTAGTCGTTACCATTTCGCTTTCTGGTCGGTTGGGACAATATTTCGGAAAAAGTATCATGAGTTATCTAATATGTCATACATCCGATGAAAGAGCTCGATAAGGCGGGGTACATGCAGCAAACCGCTTGAAAATTGATACAGAAATAACAGAGTTATTGCAAAATGTCTTACCTGAAGCGAGGCGAGTTGGCATCAAATTTTGTGCAAAAAATAGACTGAGTTTACCGTTATGTTTTGATAAATGGTTTGATTCAAGCCGTAGTTACGAGATTTTATAACACCACCAACGAAATACTAGTTATTTGTCCGAAATTACGTCACGGTTTACTTGATAAAATCGTTCCCTATTGTCGGTAGTCGTTATCCATCCCATCATGCACAATCCCCACCGTGATATTAGACAAGCATAAAAAGAGTCGATTTGGATGTGTAGAAAGCATGAAATTCAAGGTATGCCACACCCATGATACACCCTCTGTATCTAATGCTCGAGAGTTAATTTGTCGCTTGATTACCTAGAGAAAAGGCAGCAAGTGCTCAAGACTTGCCTCAAACTTGCCTCAAGTGCAAAAACTCAAGCATGGGCTGTCAAAATATGACTGGAAGGTGGAACATGACAGTAACGAACAACTTGACATCTGAAGTTGCCATTTGAAGAAATTTGAAACGCAAAACAATTTTAGAAAATGTAAAACAATAGAACGATTAAAATCAAAATTTAATGATGGTTACATTATTGTTTTCATTGACGACAATAAGATTAGAAGTTTAACTAATTAGATCTACATCGACAAAATACTGAGAAGCGAAATGATCTAACATTTGCCATACAGCCTGTGTATGCTGATTTTGGTCTTTTTAACCGTGACGCAACTTATTCTTTGTATGTACATGCAACGAATTTGGCTCTTTTTTTTTCTAGGTTTCGTTTCGTTTTTAAACGGATACTTATAATTACAAGGGTGTTACGTTTAAATCGTCTTGTTTAGGCTCGCGACAAAATGTGTCCACATGATTAGAAAAATACGAATATCCTCTACTTTCTATATGTCTGAGTATTATTAATGTTCCATTAACTTTCTTATTTCCAATTGATTAAAAAGGATCTTGTTTGAATAAGAATGCTATCTGGCAGGTCATTTAGAACATCTATATGTCAGCAAAATGTTGTAGTCAGGACAATTTTTAATGACGATGACATTATCAAATAAAATATAAATTGAGCTTACCTAAAACTTAAAGTGACATTTCACATTTATTTTATTTTTCAAAAGTATGTCTTGGTGCAAAGATTGTTTATTCTAATGCGTAGAAATGCTATCGGTTTTTTGAAGTCGTTATTTATAAGCGAAATAGGTGCCTTTAAAGTTGAGACAGAAATGACAAATTCTATATAAATCTGAACTGTTGTCCACAACAATTTGACTAATTTTAGCACAAAAATATATATTTCTCGTAAACGGTTCAATATTTTGACTTGAAATTTTCAGAATTTCCATAAGAAAAGATGCTCTTTCAGACAGAATAAAAGTAAAAATTATGTAAAGATAATCGTGAAATGTCACTTTAAATTCAAGCTCCAGATTCTGGTACATGCTTTTGATACCGAACAAGATGAATTCTAGTATACAGCTAATTATTGATTGCACAACAATCAGTCCGACTGTTTTTTCTTCTTTTCTAATAATATGTACAGTATCAAATGTCCAATGAATTCATATAGATATCGTAAGAAATATAGTAATATTAGCATTTTCAAAAGTGCTTACATGCAGGCGTTCCTGAGATTAAGATCTGTGTGTACACTTTCTGTTGGTAATAAGCAATGTTGTAGCTTAAAACAGTCAACATTATTCTTTTATTAGTCTTTATTAAACTGCATATATATGTGAAGGCGACTGGACCCCTGTTGGTCTCAAATGCCGTAAGTCGCCTATTTTGTAATTTCTATCTCAAATAATTGTTAAAAGCAGTTTTCATTTTAGGTTCAATAACTTTTATACAAAGACCTCGTAAGACCTCGTAACTACAGCTTAAGATTTTAGAAAAGCTATCAAATATATTCTCGATTGACCAAAAGCTGTTGATAACTCAGTACATATGAGAGAAGATTACCTAGCACAAAAGATGCACTTTATCCGCGAAGATCCGAGCTCTAATCGCATGGTCGTTTGTCAAACTTAGTAAACATGTAACCGGCCAAATATTGCGAGTAAATGATGACAATCTCGATTATTTATAGGCGTGGATTGGCCTGGATGCCCCATGTTACTTGGCGACTCTCGAGTGTTGTTTGATAAGAGTGTTCGGATCACTCTTTGGTCTTATTGCAAAACCTCGTTACTCCAGCTTAAATCAAGCTGGAGTTACGAGGTTTTGCAATAACACCGATGGTCTACTTCTGCCCATTGCATATCCCGGTCACGATATTTTGGCGCATGATCAGAAAATGTTATGTATTTAAACAACATAATATCAAAATCAAAATTACCATAATTTTGCACGTGATGGTTCGAATCTTGCAGGTGTGAGACACCTGCAAGATTCAAACCAGCACAAGCAAAATTGTATTGAAAATTATGAACACTTTTCCATTGTTTACATAGGTAAAACTTGTAAACATGAAATCGTAACTGGACTATACTAATCTATTTTGTCCCATGTACATTTTGTACATTTTCGAAAAAGCAATTTTGTGGTTTTGAAATGCCCATTTTATATCATCAAAAACGACTAAAAATGAGATAAATACTCGTACTTTGATCACAAAGAACAAGTCTTACGGTGATGGTTATTCAGTGGTCCAACTATATAACTTGCATGTTGTGGCAATGAAAAGGCTAATATGCAAAAGAGGCCGTTTAGTTTGAGTGTTCAATTTGATTTGGGTCAATATTTTTTGCTCTATCAATAAGGCTCCTTCTCGAAGGGGTGGTGCACTTTATTATTTCTACATAGGAGTTCTGCAGAACTGTTATTATTTCTCTTAACATCTTCCCAAATAAGACCTGACCCCGGTTTCTTGAAAAAACTTAAGTATATTCTCATGAGAACATGCTCAACTTCAAAGGGATACTCTCCAACGTTGAAGGGTATTCGATTGAAGTTCACGTGGATTTCGTGCGATTTGAGCACGGTGCTCAGATTTGAGCATGAGAACGTACTTAAGTTTTTTCGATAAACCGGGGCCTGTTTGACGACTGTGACAGAAATGACATGAGGAACATATAGACAAAAGAAGAAAATGCTGATAATCAGCATTTTCTCCTTTTGTCTAAATATTTCCTCAATTATGTTGTACACAAATACTTAAATTATCTGTATCAACCTCTTTTTTGTCTTTAGCAGCAGCTTTCGAATACAACTTGTCCAAGAAATTCATTTATAGATAGAGTCAACGTAATTTTGAATGAAATATAATAATACAGGGTGTCCCAAAATATGTGTCCCCATTTTAAACATCTATAAACTTGACAAATGCTATCACCGAGTAAAATCGGTTACATATGTATAAAGGGGATATGATAAAATTTTGTTTGATATGTAGAACATCTACATTTTACTTTGAAATTTTATTCCACTTAACGTTTTAAAAAATATATCATTTTTAACTTTTTGTGCCAAGTGACGTCAACGACGTCATCTTTTTTAGTTGACAAAGTTTCTTTTTCCATACTAAGATGATCAAATTGATACTTTTAATGACAGATGAAAAGTAAACTATTCTTACCTGATGGATACGAGTTATCGTAGAGAGCCTCCTGAAAGCCGGGGTTCGGGTTTGGGTTTGCGTGTATATAGGTAGGGTCCATACAGCCCTCTAGGGGCCACGCGGGCCCGAGATCTGTGGCTGTGGGGAGATACAGCTTGATGACAGGGATCGTCACAATTATAGATACAGATCAGCAAGCTGAACACAAACAGTTGTTGTTGTTTTCTAGCAAACACACAAATCAGACGATTGTCGAGCTTCTCATAAAGTTCTAGGTGAAACAGTCACTGGTTATTATGTTTAATCGCCTTCTTTCCTTTTTAAGTGGACATGTGTTCTTTATTCATTACAACATACGTAATCAGTTAATCTTCCATCCAATGTGTCTGAGAATACTGTGTGTCCCAATTATGAACCAAAATATTGCAGTAGTACCAAGGGTCTTCGAGATTCACCTGAAAATATAAAAAAATTTATTGAATCCAGGGCTTCATATTAGAAGGGGTGATGGCTTTTCAAAATGAAATATTTCACTAAATATTCGTCAAACCATAATGTTGTGGGTACTCACTAGAATCGTCTCAATTGAGTACCCACAACATATGGTTTTCACTCCCGTTTCTTTTTTAATTCTGTTTTAATTTTAATTATATTTAAGGTATTTGCTAGAGCAAAAGATAGCAGGAACTTCAGGCATTCTAACCATAACTCTTCTAATTTGTAAGCTGAAGCAGACCACAAATTGTACATTGATTGAAAAAGATACTTTTTGCACAGAAACTATTTAGGCAAAATGAGAAAATGTTGTCTTACAGCATTTTCTATTTTTGCCTTAATGTCATCGACGTTTCTATTTTGGGTACATTAACCCTTTCCCAAACAAGACCTGGTTTTGACGTCCCTAATCGAAATGGCTTGAGAAAAAATTGAAACAAAAGAAGAAACTGCTGATAACCAGCAGTTTCTCCTTTTGTCTCAACATTTTCTATACCATATTTTACACAAATTCTATCTTTAATAACATCCATTTTGTCATTTGTGGCACTTTTTGAAGCGGATCACCCAATAATTTTGCCGTTTGGGAAAGTGTTAAAACAGTCTTCTTTTGAGAAAGGGTTACAGTTATGCCTTTTCTTACATGTACCAGAAAGTAATAATTATTTTGATTGTCATAAATGTTACAATGGGACAATACTTCGTTGTTGTATAGCTTATGTGCATTTTGGAACGATCGATACATTTGAATTGATTGACTTACCTATTATAAGCAAGTAAGTAAATATATTTAGATGCCAAAGAATCATATCCTGTTTTTTTTTTTTTTTTTTTTTTTTTTTTTTTTTTTTTTGGAACGATCGATACATTTGAATTGATTGACTTACCTATTATAAGCAAGTAAGTAAATATATTTAGATGCCAAAGAATCATATCCTGTTTTTTTTTTTTTTTTTTTTTTTTTTTTTTTTTTTTTTTTTTTTTTTTTTTTGAGACATGACAGAAAAGAGACAGAAAACGATTTTTTGAACATAAAAAGTGAATTTGCAACCAGGATATGAATTTCATTCCGTACGTTAATTCGAACTCTGTATCCGATCACATATTTGTTTTTATTACATTTGATGTGTTCAAGATCAAACAAGATTTACGGTTTATAAATGAGGCGAGTTTATTGATACTTTATGGGGATGCTTACAGAATAAAATACAGATTAACCCTTACACATAACGGCAAACTTTTAGGCACGTCCGAATTGGAAAGAGTTGCAGACGATGGATTTAATGTGAACGAAAATCTTTTGATTTTCATTCGAATTGGTAGAAATTGATTTTAAAATGAGGTGACATTCTGGTCATCAAAATTTCCATGTTTCACTTAAATCTTCAAAGCTATTTATCACAGGATTGTTGAAGTAGGAAGTTATTTTGGGAAAGGGTTAAATACTGGTAACTATCTAAATAACCTTTTTGTAAGACTATTCACATTTTACATAAAAAGAAATTACGCCGTTTCGGAAACAGTTTCGAAGCTTATACATGATATGTACTATTTAGTTCGATTCTACTTTCTTGGAAATATAGAAGTTCCACAGAGTACCAATGCATGGTTCAAAGAAATCATGAAAAGTTCCCATTTCTGTTGGCCTGAAAATCGATTCTATATGTATGTAACAGAACAAAATTCATAGAATGAGGCTATGATTTTTGTGTCGCTATTTTTATAGGAGTATAATGTTTTTCCAAGTTTGGTTTTAATTCACGATTTATGAAAATGGTAGACTTATTGAACACATCTAATGGACATTGAGCTATTTTTCTTGCAATTCTGTTTCTATTTAGAGTAGCAAAGAACAGTACTTGTGATTAAGGGGGAAGCGGATAGAGCATCCCGGATAACTGTTGATTAATCTATCTTTCGCTCCAAATCTCATGTTTTATTCGATATCGTAAAATTGAATTGCCGTAAATCGTCATGAATATGAAATGTCATCAAAGAAAATGTTACCAATAGCAACCGCAAGCACGTGCTTTCATTGAGAGCGAGTCATCATTCGGCGATCTTCGGCGAGGTCGCGATCTATTTATAGCGATAATTCATTCATAAAGCATTGTCAAATATTTCGGTAGTGAAATTTCTAGCTTTTGATTAGATTCCCCCAAAAGTTGTACTAAATATTCATTTATAAAAGAGAATTCAGTCCCGTATGAGCTTTACCCTCTTTGATCTTCAAACGTACGCTGGAACAGCGACCTTGCATGCAAGTTTCTATCAAGACGACATATTCTTAAATCGAAGAACATACATGTACATTGTATTTATAAGCTAAATAATCGGGTGGCATTTTTATCATTTTTTATAATTGTAGTGTTGTTTGAAGATGATAGAAAATAATGAATTAGTAATAAATCATCATATTTGTTATTTGGATCATGTTGGTTTGTTAGCCTGTCGTAATGTAAACGATGCTGCGCTTTCTTTTTATACATATTTAAGTGATGTTGGGAGTGGGATGCAAAATATGCAAAATTTTACAACAAAATAAACATTTTTGTTCCAAAGATTTCTATTAAAAATTTATTCCAAAGATTTTTGTTACACATTCAAAAGTCGGAAAAAATCTTTCATATTATTTTTAAAATGTATTGGTCAAGGTTACATATCCAACACTGCTAACTTCTAAGACCTCTTGTCCGAGAATGATTGCTCTGCAAAACATTTTGAGAATACGAAAACAGGTTTGTTACCCTCTTTTTCTATCAACGTTATGAATTATAAGGGCGTTTAGATCAGAAAATCGTTTCACGAATCGTGAAAATACTGAATAAAGTCACGCATGTTCGCCTTGCATTTGAATAGCCGGACAATTTATCAAGTTTTCACGTCTTATCTACTGTGAATAGGTTTTCTATTTGTCCCATTACACACCTGGCGGAGATTTGTTACTCAACGTGAGCTCATCACAACAAATAGCCCACCCTTTTCATTTTCTTTTAAACCAACTTTTTGGGGGATTTTTAAGCAGGACCAGCCATTTTAAGCTTTCGAATGGGTAGACGCGAAAAACAAGAAATAACGTATTTCAAAATGCAAATTTTACGCTTTTAATATAATCGGTAAAGCTACACCAGTCTTAAGGTAGAATACCCGTAATGTTGCCATTTTTAGATTCATAAAACATCGGATTTTTTCGAGCGTCGTCCTTACGTATCCAAACTTATTCAGGCGCTGTCGTAAAAATTCGGCGGTGGAAAGTTCCACATACATGCAGTCTGATTTTACTTAACGCTGTCTGCTTGTCTGTACAAGACAATTTGTCCCATTAGACAAATCCGACAGAGATTTGTTACTCAACGTGAGCTCATCACAACAAAAAGTCTACCCTTTTCTTTTTTTTCTTTTTTGTGTTTCAGTTATTATTTATGCGGAGGAAAATCCGTATTAATAATTTTGGTCGAAGGCAAATGCATTATTTTTACCGGAACCAAGCGTTTTAAGATTTCGAAGGATTAGACCCGGGCCAAGAAATACATTTTTTTCAAAATACATGTAGACGCGTACTAAGTCTTGTTTGTTAAAACCCCTTTGTGACTGTAAGGAATTCTAGTCCTTGGTTTATCTCGAAATACCCTGGTTACTTTGATAGGTAAATCAGAACAAGACCAGCCTACAAATACGTACAGCCTGATCTTATTCTACTCTGCCAGCTTGTTGTAACTCAACGAGACAATTAGTGCCAATTTGTTACCGTGCCTGAGCTCATTACAAAACAAAATCTTTTTAATAATGGCATGTTTTTAAAAATATTTTTGTCCTACGAAATTCCTATTTTAAGATTTCTGTAAGCATTTTTATTCCTTTATGGGCAGTATTTCGAAAATTTATATAGCCCAGGACACAACAACACGATCTAAATTTGTGAAACTCAAATGCGGGACAATGTGTCATCTGCAACAGCTTCCGAAACTAGAGATACCAATACAGGAAACAAAATCATATTTAGCAAATTACAAAAAAAAGAATAATACGGCATTTTCCAAAATATTTGCAGTAAACAAATACGGAAGAACTAATTGCATCGTGACTTATCAAACCTAAAACAGTTGTCACTACCAGAGGTCGCTATGTGCCTTAACAGTGGGTCACGTGCAACCCTTTACCAGACGACAAAGTTTTTGGATGCTTCAAATTCAAAGATGTAGCAGACGACAAAACAAAAATTACTGGAAATAGGATATTTACAATTTCACGCTTAGGAACGATCGAAGAGAAAGAAGAAAATGCTGATTATCAGCATTTTCTTCTTTTCTTTCGAGCGTTTCTAAAGAAAACATCCCATACAGTCGTCAAAACTAAGGTACGTCCGAGAAAGGGCTCGATAAGGGTCACGCGCAACCGTGGAAGATGAGAGCGAGGCTTTATCATAAGTAAATAACGAAAAACACCCAGTAAATATTTGCACAAAAATGAATAATGGCGGACCGCGAATTGCAGGGAATAAATCTGAATATGATCATTGAGAGGTATATGGCTGCTGAAGTGTTGTTAAAATGTCGAAGATCAAACGATTTTGAAATAATTTAATACTGGTAAAGTAGCACTTAAAACATACACGAATCATTCTATTGATGATATGTTACAGTTCCGTTTACGCCATTCGCCGAGGAGACTTCTATGCAATCTGCGAATTCTATAGATTAAAATTCTTGATCTTTAGACTAATTTTCTTCGAATGAACGATAATTGGCTCAGTGATTAGAAATTAAAGTATTTGGCATGTTGCATTAAAAGAGACTTTTCGCATAATATTTTCTCATACATTGTAGTTTTATCTTTATATGAAAAAGCATATTTTCTTAAAGGTGGGTTCACACTGACGAATTTTCTTACGATTCCTTACGAATTGGGCATTCGTAATCACATTGCCGAAAAGTACACGAATTTTTAAGATTTGAGTTAATTTAACGGACGGTTTACGTGTTTTTACGATTAGTTTACGGGCTGGTTACGGTTTATTAACGAATCATTAAGAATGTTACCGACTTAGTTACGAAAGTCCTTTGTTATTATTTTGTTGTTGTTGTGAAAACATAACCTCGTTATTGAATATCTGACATTAGACAAGACAATATGTCTAACAAACGAAATAGGCTTGGGTTGTACCAACAATATCTTCAAAACAATTAACCCTTTCCCAAAACAAGACCCTGGTTTGGGAAATTATTGAGAGAAAAGATGAAATTGCTGTGATAATCAGCAATGGAATTCTTTCTTTTTACTCAAATTTTTCTATTCAATAACATACACAATCTCCACTGTCCTATTGCAGCTCTCCATCAAACATAACCCCCAGCAGGCCTTTTGCGGAGCCTGGTCTGTTTTAGTATCATTCTTGGGATCTCATACCATAAGAGCACATTTTTAAACATCCCGGATCGTTTTTATTCGTAAAATTGCCGTATACATTCGTGAATCACACACGTGTGATTTGCGATTAACTAAGAGTCGTTTACGGATGAATATAACGGAACATTTAATCCGTGAACATTCGTAAGAAAATGCATCACATGCCAAAAAATGTTCCCGTATGAGCACGAATTGTTAAGATTGTCACCGATTTGTTGCGAGTTATTTACGAATGCATAAGAGTTGTTTACGAATATTTACGTGTAAGATACGATAGGCCTTCCGAATGGACCACTCAAAACGAAATCTATGGGTATGCACGATTCCTTTACTTTGTCTTTCATTTTTTTGGTTGTAATCAATAAGATATTATCTCCATATCATCTTTCAGCAGCTGGCATTGAGAAAATAGGCAATTCATACTTACGAGTTGTTTACGGATGCAAGCGAGTTGTTTACGAATGTTCGCGAATGTCCTACGAATGACCAATTCGTAAGGATTCGTAAAGAAAATTCGTCAGTGTGAACCCACCTTAAGACAATTCTGAAATTTCAAAACAAAGTAATGTGCCGTTAACGAGATTTTACGAAATTTTTTTCTTCAAGTTAAACTACTTTTATGTATACAGCAGTGTAGATGTAAATGGAATTATCGTCTCAACTTTAAATGCGTTTCTTTTGCTTGTCATCAACTATAAAATAAACTCATCACAAGAACCAATACTGGCAATGAAATAGGTGTGTTGTGTCCCTTTAAAGAAAATGGAATACTGGATAACATTCTTGATTGGAGAAAAGTATTTTATGTAAAAATCATGTTCGTTAATAAAATTGATCAAATTGAATACACGGGGCATGTAGCCTCGATCTTACTGCAAATCCTAGATGAAAATGACATTATTGAGAATAAAGCTGGACATCCAATGAAAATTCTTATTATACTTTTGTTTAGTTGCATTATGTTTTACATTGGTTATAACATTTTTCAAGACAATGCATTGTCATGGACAATCTTTGATGAAACATTCTGATACATATTCTGGTCTCCGAAGTTTGTATTCTTACAATGAAATAATCACTTGCCGCCGCAGAATAAGTACGAAATCTACAATTCATATGAACACCCCTGATGCATCTGTCTCCATAGAGCTTTCCTTTTCTTGCTAAATTAATTTTCTTGTTTCCGCAGTGCTTCATGTTTCTTTTTAACGTACTATATGACCCTAATTCATAATACAGGTTGTCGCCCTATTTATTTATACTCAACAAAAAATCAACGATTCAGAAGATATACAAGCTTTGTTATAAATTATTGGTTATCCTAACCCATATGGTTAAAACGACATGTTTATATGGGCAGAATAAATACAAACATTTTACATCAAAGAAACTAAATCTGAATAGCCTTTTTCCTCTCAATCCGTATGGTCATATATCACTGCTTTTCAACAAAAACCTCCCAACTGCAGCTTGTTTTAAGCTGCAGTTGCGAGGTTTTTGCTGAAAAGCGACGATTTTCTGTACTTTCCCTCCTATATTTACAATGTAATAATCTTCTGAAGGAAAATAATATGTGGACCTCTCCAAGTTCAAATGCGTTGAAGACGACACACATTCACGCACCCAGACATTTTCGCTGGGGGGCGTGTTTTCCGGGGGGGGGGGGGGGGCTGCATTGGCGTATAAAAAACCTGAAATTTGATGACACATTTTTACATCAACGGCCCCTTCCCTTGATGTGCACATTATAAAAATCACTTTATGATATCCAAGATGGTTAAACATCATAGAAACAATGAGGGAAAGAAGAACAAACTTCTGGTCTTCAGTGCTTTTTTTGCCCCCCCCCCCCCCCCTATCCAAAAAAAATTCTTAATATGAGACCCCAAAACGGGACGTTCTTTTTGGACAGCGTTATCATTTCTTCCCAAACAACCCTTGAATTTCAGTCTCATATCAAAGACAGCTTAGAAAACATTTTTCTTTTTTTACTGAAGTATTTTTGCTAACACACATTCTTCTTCAGACATTACTTTGACCGTACACCTGTATTTACTTTACAACGATTGGGAAACAATTTTTACAACTTGTATTAATACCTCTCTATTCTAATTCCAGGAAACTGCACCAGTATTTGTATTGCACAGAAAGTGTGGTCTGACGAAAAGTTCAAGAATTACCTCTGATCTAGGGGATCGAACTCGGGACCTCTTGATAGCAAGGTTGACACTCTATAATTCGACCATGGACACCACACAATTATTTTCATGTTCATTATTACACAATTTTGTTTTCTGCACAAGATTTGAATTTTGATTAATGTAAAATTTCCTTTCTTTAATTTTTTTTCTTCTAGTGGGTTATCGTATCTGTTTACCTTATTAGATGCATTGGAAAGATACAAAATGTAACCAAAGCTTCTGCTGACAAATGCGAGCTAACACTAGTTGCAAAAATGTCAAGATTCGATATAATAAATTTATGGATCACTAGCCATGCCCATTTGAATCCCTTCGAAAACGGTGCAATTTTACAATGTTACAATTTGAAAGCTGCCACAGGAAATGAACTGAACGATCCGTGTTTTCGTAACTTATTTAGTACTAGAGCTACGACAAAAAGAAAAAAAGCAATAACGTGAACATGTCGGTCATATTGAATGCATTCATTTGTGTTTTCTCAAAGAATATCAGCTTGTTTTATTGCAATCTTTAGCTTGTGAAAAATAAGATCATTTTCAAAAAATAAAGATGCGAATGTTATTAATATTCTGATCGGGAGTTCTTTGAATTGACGCCAATTTCGATTTTGATATTTGTTAGTTGAGCATCCTCGGAAACCACAGCGGTCATAGCTCACGCTACATGACGTAGCTATGACCGCGGGGTTTCCGAGGATGTTAGTTGAGTATTTTGCATGGAATCGGTTCTGATCTTGATAGCATTTTCGTTTACATTTAGTTTTTTCAGTAACCCATTACCAGACGACAAAATTTTAGACTGCTCCAAATTCAAAGATGTTGCAGACGACGATTTCAACTAAATAAAGTTTTACACATTTAGGTCTTTTAGGTAAAAAAAAACAACGTGTGAAATGAAAAAAATGCTTGTTACAAGCAATTTCTTCATTTTCCGCAATATTTCCCAAAGCCAATATCTTGTAGAGAGTCAAAAAGAGTCATTATGGGGAAATGGGTTAAACGGCGCTTCTTTATTTTATAAGTCTAGCACCAATGTTGAAAGAGGAGCACTAAGAATTTGTGTTTTCATTTATTAAGTTGTTTTTTTTAATTTCTGTCAGGATGACGCTGTTTGTGGGGAAATTTGAAAACAAGGGCACTTGTATTTTATGTAACTTTCCAGAGTTCCATTTATTTAACGTCACTTAACTTTTGCGCGAAAAAAAAAACAACAACAGCAAAAAACGATTAAAGTGACATTTCAGAATTTTTTGTCATAAATTTTAATTTTGTTCTTATCTGAAAGAGCAAATTTCCTTATGAAAATTCTGAAGATTTCAAGCCAAAATATTGCGCCGTTTACGAGAAATTTATATTTTTGCGTTAAAATTGAACAAATTGTTGTGGACAACAGTTCGGATTTATATGCAATTTATCGATTATGTCGCAACTTTAAATGCGTGTTTCTTGCTTATTGGCAACAACTTAAAAAAACTAATAGTATTTATACTCATTAGAATAACCGATCTTGGCATCAAGACATACTTTAAAAATTTGAAATTGGAATGAAATGTCCCTTTAAGTAATCAATCATTCATTCTTTTGCAAAAAAGCATAATGCAAAGTTACGGGTTACAAGTTTTGATCATTAAATATCGATGTCTCGTCTTGGTATCTTCTATATAATACAAAACAGCATTATTTTTGCATATGAGGCGGAATCTGGAAAAAGACTTTTAACCCTTTTCCAAACGACAAAATTTTAGGATGGTTCAATTTGAAAGTTGCTACAGACGACAAAATGGACATTGAAAAAGAAAGGATTTTTGTACGATATAGCTAAGAAAATATTGAGACAAAAGGAGAAACTGCTGGTTATCAGCAGTTTCTTCTTTTGTTTCAATAGTTTCCTAAGCCTTTTCTAATAGGCGTCAAAACCTGGCCCCGGTTTCTCGAAAAAACTTAAGTACATACTCATGAGAACATGCTCAACTTCAAAGGAATACTCTCCAACGTTGAAGGGTATTAGATTGAAGTTCACGTGGATTTCGTGCGATTTGAGCACGGTGCTCAGATTTGAGCATGATAACGTACTGAAGTTTTTTCGAGAATCCGGGCCCAGGTCTTGTTTGGGAAAGGGTTAAGGCATTTGAGCCCAACGAGGGCCCAGATCAGTCTATATAAACGCAAATTATTATCAAGATCCATGTTGTTTTCTAAAGTTTCTTTATTGCCCGTAGAAATATTGAGCATGGTTCCCTTAAGTTATGTATGCTAGTCTAGATTTAGGATATTCTAGAATGCAATAATGCTCCTTTCCCAGATCATTTCTTTTTTTACATAAAGTTAACAAAAATTATACAGGTTTAAACACATCTGTCGCTTTATATGTGTAATCTAAAAATTTTGGATGTCCGAAGTTAAAAAAAATGTGAATGGACAAAAAATAAAAAGAAATTAAAAAAAATAAATAAATACAGTTAAAGGCAGGCTGTAGCACCTGGGTTCGCAAGAAAAGCAGCGGTATGTAATTACTCTCAGTCTGCAAATTTGTTTCGGTAAACAGATGAACGGAGAGAATTTCATCTTTTAACTGACACCCAATAAATGTCTGTATATTTTCAAATTCTGAGGTTTGCAACTATAAGAATAAAGGCTAGGAAACATAGATGAAAATTATGAAAGATTCTTGACATGTTCTCGCTTCTTTTACAACAAAATTAAATTGTTCTTTTGTCAGAAATAAAAATATGGTTTTGACAATTGAACATATTTTAAGTCCAATAAACAATAGCCCATTAAGCTTTTAAGTTTTCATCCTTTAAAGATTTCAAACGATTAAATTCGACAAAATACGATGAAATGTGAAAAACAGCATTTTTGAAAAGGAAACCATCACATTAGTCTACCATTTTTTTCTTTTTCTTTCAAATGCTGCAAATCTGGAATGCCGAATGAAAATGACTTAAGGGAGAACCTTGTTTTTCTCAATTCCCTCAATGCTTGTGACACTAGAGAATAGGAATAATGTCGCTGCTTTTTAACGAAAACCTTGTAACTGCAGCTTAAAACAAGCTGCAGTTACGAGGTTTTCGTTGAAAAGCAACGATCTATTTGTCAGCTAGTTTTCTTCTTCTTTATTTACAGAATTATACTACATGTAATTGATACAAAATAAATTATAATGGCAAAATCTAGACAATTGTAAATCACAATAATTGTTTCTTTTCCCATTCTTATGAACACATTTTGTAAATATTGTAGTAATTATTCAAATTCAAAGCATTTGCACACGAAAACATATTTCTGTCCGCTGCAAATTCTTTGAGTTTGGACAATTCTTATGATTGTATATTTTGTAGCTTGCATAATGAGTATAAATAAATATTTAGAATATATACTACTCTACTTCTATTACCTTCTAAATTCAAACACTAGAGTCTCTCCACAAGGACAACAACTAGAATATTTGGAATCAAAAATTAATTTCAAATTTATGATCGACAACAGTAATCCATCAAAATTTGTTCACAATTTGAGGGAATTCTTCGAGTCGCAGACGACATCTTTACTAATTTGTCGTCTGGTGAAAGGAGGAAGGTCACGCGAGATAACGCCTCGCGCTCTGACAGGCCGCGAGATAATCCGAGACCTGTCAATCACGTGACGGTAGAAATAAACAGATTAAAGCAGCGCTGCTATTGGACAGTGGGTTGAGCCTTATCGATAAAATGACTACTGAATATGGTAATAGTTTGCAGTTAGCAAATCTCTGCTATTTCGTTCCTGTCGTAGAATATTCTGTGTTGCTCTCTACAAATTTCCAGCCACTAGACGACGAAGTTCGGTTACCAAATGAACTCTAAACGCGGATCCAGACATTTTACCTGGGAAATATCAAATACAGTCGACACTCGTTGTGTCGAAGTCATAGGAACCATCAAATTACCTCCACATATCCGTAGTTCGACTCATCTGATTTATGTTAAGTTTCGACTTGAATGATATTTGATCATTTTTGTTGCTCATCAAGAGAGTTCATAATTGAGATATAGTAGGAAAAGGAAAGAAATTGCTCGAGACGAGCAATTTCTATCCTTTTCCTACTAGATTTCAACGGTCATATTTATTACGTGTTTTTTTTTTTTTTTTTTTTTTTTTTTTTTTTTTTTTTTTTTTTAAACTTTTTTATGTCCATTGGTGAGGACGGGGTTAGACTTTAACTTCGACTTACGCTAAAATTCGACTTATCCGATGTCGACATAACGAGTGTCGAATGTAGTCATAAGTTTGGATCATGACGGTTTCATACATAGTTAATATAATTAATCATAATTTTTCTTAATTGTGGGGGGGGGGGGGGGGGGGTAGTGATTTTGATTCCCCAGCCTGAGGACCCAGTGATTTTGTGAAGACCGTTAGAACATGCAAAATATAGAGGGAGTACGTTTTAGGCTACTGGTACTTCATGATTTTGACTGAATTTCTGCATGTATAATTGAACAACCAGGCTACAGAGCGGGTTGGAGGCGTTTACCCCCACACCCAATAAACGACCTCCTCTTCCCTACCCCCCCCCCCCCTTGGATCCGCCACTGGATATCCTTCTGATGAAAGATGCAGCCGAAATGCAATATATATGTCTCTTTGCAATACTCTGATCTAATTCGACTGCTTGCCTAGCAATATATTTAGGCTACACCACGGTGTATAATCAATCACGTGACTCAGAATTTCCGATAATCTTCAATATCTTTTTTAATACTTGACCAATTTGAATTCGGTTTGAAGCAGAGAATGTGGGAAAATGCCAGAAATAAGCTGGACGTGTTGGATTTTTGAAATATCAACTGATAAAAAGTTATTGAAGATAAACCAAAAATTGTGGTTTATCTTTAATAGCTTTTTTATCAGTTGATTTTTCAAAATCAAACACGTCCATCTAATGCGTAACGTCTGTCACATTCTCTGCTTCAAACCGAATTCAAATCGGTCGTTCCAGTATTTACAAAATTATTGAAGATTTTTTGAAAGTATTGTATCACGTGATTATCAACCGTGAATAAATTTAGGCTACACGTACAGTTCAAACATATTGTGGGAAAACCGTTGATAACGTCATTAAACCTCCAGATATCCGAAGATCGACTCATCTCACGGTAGATAATCACGTGGTGTAACAATTTCAGAAAATCTTCAATAATTTTGTAAATACTGGACCTATTTGAATTCGGTTTGCAGTAGAGAATATGGACAGACGACACGCATTAGATGGACGGGTTGATTTTTGAAATATCAACTGATAAAAAAGTTATTGAAGATAAACCAAAATTTTGGCTTATCTTCAATAACTTTTTATCAATAGATTTTTCAAAAATCTAACACGTCCAGCTTATTCCTGGCAGTTTCCTTCCTTCTCAGCTTCAACCCGATTTCAAATTGGTCAAGTATTAAAAAATATATTGAAGATTATCGGAAATTCTGAGTCACGTGATTATACACAGTGCATCTGTTTTTATTAAGTGCTATTGCACACTTTTGGATACACACCTACGTAAATAATTGAAAATACGACCAAATTATTTCCTCTTGCTACTATATTTAAATGGCTTATTCATTTAAAGATAATTGATTGGCCCAATCTGATTGTTCGTGCAATCAGATGTCTTGTTACACAGCTAACACAAAAACATGGCCGTAAGATAGTACAGGCCCCTGATTCTCACTAGGGCCCACGATTTAGCCAGAAAATCGACTTATCGAATGTCGAGAGAGGGAATGTTAACTGTACATTGTTCAACATAACATAATCGTAGGTTGAACCAAATTCAAAGATGCAGCATACAGTAAAACTAACCTTAATGTCAGAATTACCATATCGTGGAAAAAAAAATAAATAAAGAAATGTGTGAAATGGTTAATAGCATTTTCTTCCTATTCTTTCGTATCTTCACAAACTTTTAAGGGGCCCATGCTAGTTTTTTATGCTTCCGAACTGTTCGGGAACTCATATTTGTGCATGGAAAAACAAATTGCAATGCATAAAAACCTCAATCACGGCGAATAACCATCTTTCCTTTGCTATATAGTCCGTGGGCCCATAATCGAACCCCCCCTCCCTAGTGGGATTTTTGAAGACATATATTTTCTTGAAGCTTATGATGTATAGTAATGGATTCAGGTTGTTGTTCAATTTAAAAGTGCTGGATAAGCAAATGGCGGGCTCGTAACCATGGCAACCGTCCATTTTTCTACATTCCAGGGCTTGGATCAATTAATTGCAATAAAATTACTTATTTTTGTCATAATTCTTTCAAAATAGTTTTAAATTATTACCAAGATATTTCTCTCACAATATAGATATTTTTTAGAAAATTCGCTCATTTGCATATTCATGAATATTAATGAGAAAGTAGAAAATGTGTTTAATTTGCTAAAAACAAGACTTTACTAGTGAATTTAAACCTCCCTATCTGGTAGGATTTTTGAAGATCTATATTTTCTTGAAGCTTATGATGTATTTTAATACATTCACATTGTTTTTTTATTTAAAAATGCTGGATAAGCAAGTAGTTGGCTTGTTACCATGGTAACCACCCATTTTCATTCGTTCCAGCGCTTGGATCAATTAATTGCAATAAAATTACTTATTTTGGTCAGAAAACATTGAGGCTAGTTTTAAAATGTTTTCATTACATTTCTCTCACAACCAAGATATTTTTCAGAAAATTTGCTAATTTGCATATTCATGAATATTAATGAGATTGTGGAAAATATGTGTTTAATTTGCAAAAAGAAGACTTTACTAGTTTACTAGTTAATAGAAACCCTCCCCACCATGTGGGATTTTTTAAGACCTATATCTTCTTGAAGCGAAGGAAACATGTTAATGAATTCAGGTTCTTGTGTGATTTAAAAGTGCTTGATAAGCAAATGGCAGGCCTGTTACCATGGCAACTGCCCATTTTCCTACGTTTCAGCACTTGGATCAATTAATTGCAATGAAATATTTTAAAATACTTATTTAAGATTTATAATTATTTTGGTGATAAAATATAAGACTAGTTTTAAAATTTCAAATAGACATTTTTCTTGAAATCATTTTTATTTAGCTAATTTGCATATTCATGAATATTAATGACAAAGTAGAAATATATGCTGAGGCATTTCGTTTTTATAATGCTTAATGTTTCAAATGGATAAGAACACTAATAGATCAATAATAAGTTCATAAACCATTCATCAGCTACACAGAACAAGCGAACACGGGCTCATTTGCATTCACAATTATTTGCATACTTTTCACTAAATGGCAAATAAAATCTAAAATATTCTCTAATTATGTTAATGGCATTCATTTTTGCATCTTTTCCCCCAAATTGTGTACTTGTTGTGTTTGAAAACTAAAATTTCATGATTTACCAATTAAAAGGGAGAATCTTAACAACATATGGTCTGAAAAATAACCGTATAAATGACGATAAAATTCCATTTAGCACAAATGACATGCTGATAACTTTAACTTTCTTTGATTTTTTTTCTATGTGAAATAGAGTTTCCTTTTATACAAGAAACTTTATTTTGTTAAAGTGAAGTACTAAAAAAATTGTAAAGCATTTTTAATAATGAATTACCATTGGAGTACATGTATGATTACCTTTAATTTATACCATTTTTGCCTTTTAATGCATGCTTTTTTACATTTCGTCCGTGTAAAATGCAAAACCTCGTATCTCGTTTTTTGGAAAATTTTAGAGGGGAAGAAAATAGTTTAATAACTTTTCCGAAACAGAAGGGTTTTACTTGAAATTCGGACATATCGTTCACAAATAATGTGTCTTTAATACTGATCAGTAGAAGTATCCCACAACCCGTGTGAATTGTCTAAAGTGGGCATACAAGCGTTTACTTTGAAAATCGCCAGAATCGACATACAAGGTTTTGCATTTACACTGACGATTTGCTCCAAGTTTAAACTTAACAATACTATTGGAGACATGCTGTGCAGAAGAGAAATCTTCCCAACCACTTCACGTTACAGGAACACAGTTTACCAAATATATTCTAATAAGCGATAGTTGAAACTGGACAATTTCATATTTGAACTGTCATGTGCATTAATTGATAATTTAAAATTGCCTATAATAGCACACTGAATTATTCATTTTTTTTTTATCAAATTGCATTCAAGTGACATCGTTTTACACCTTTTTAATTCAGAGTACTTATATGTGATAATATTAACAAGTAGAAATTGTACATATGCATACCAGTACTTCGAAGACACTTGATTTGTGAGGAATCCTCGTATTCGTGTAACAAAAATGTTGTTTTGAAAGATTTTATTTAAATAGCAAACACAATGTGCTGCTCGTGCATTTCTTAATTCATTTCAAACATCTTCTCCACAAATTAGTATTTGGAATTCTAACTTTTGTGGAAGACAACAAGCTAACCTCAGGATGTGGTAAAATCCATAAAACACAAGGCTAGCTATGAATAACAGATATAAGCAATTTCCAATCAACCAAGGAATTTGCGATTTATATATGTCTTTATATGTGCACAAAACTGTCTAAATATACGGTTATTAGAAAGCCTTTTTCACAAAAAAGAGAGCCTGCTATGATTCGACACTTGTATTGAAAAGGGAATGAAGGTAAAACATGCATGATGAGTATACTGGTCTTCTGTACCATCTTATCCTCAAGTAAAATATCATGGTTGGGTGGGTAGGGGCGAGTTTTATAACGCGACAGAAAAACTTAAGAAGATGATGCTTGGTCTGAAGGCAAAGTTGCAACCACTGTCGACGGTATGTATCATAAATTTACAGGTCTGGTATACTTGGTGAGCGAATTAAAGTAAGAAATTGTCCATGCATTATCTTTTTCAAGATATTGCTTGACTTCAAAAGGATGCACACTTACAGACAGTTGGGTCTAAAATTCCTCAATGGTAAGCAAATGACAAAGAGATTAACAGTGCTTGTTGCATTCTTATGAACGAGAAAATGTCCAGAGTACTAGACCTGTATGTTGGTATGGAATCCCAAAGGCCAGGAAAATTACTCAATATTTTACAGACAAGGTTCAGTATTCAATGTTTTGGGACAATTGGGGGTTGCAATATAATATTGTGTTGGACATATTACCCAAGAAAGGTACAATTAACGAAGCATACTATTCCAAGTTGCTAGACAATCTGAAGCAGACCATGCGTGAGAAATCTTGTGGCAAACACTCAAAATGTGCTTGCAACAGGAAATTACATCAGTACACAATTGCCAAAGTACAATGGATGCTGTCGAGAAAAATGGGTATCAATTTAGATCACACCTTCCTATCCACATGACCTTGCTGCTTTCGACTTTTTTCCTAAAAGGGATATGAATGGTTGCAATTTTAAGTCTCATGACAAAAAGTTATTGATGCAGTTTAGGTGTGGTTCTTTGGAAAGTTCTCGGACTTCTTTACTTCTGGACGGATGTCACTTGACCACCTTTAACGTTGATTAATTTGAGTTTAACTCCTTTTTCAACTGCTATGGTCAAATCGTTTGGTCAAAGCGCATAGGCCTGGATGGAAAGTATTTCAAGAGAAAAAGATGTCGATCTAAACATAAAAAAGGTTAGGTCAGTTATTCATTGACCCATG